>VDFB02345183.1:259841-328657 GCA_007258455.2 Sequoia sempervirens
ATGCACTTGGATTTATTACTCAATTATCTTTCTCATCATTTATTTTGATGAGGACTTCATCCTTTGCAAATTCTCTTATGCAATAATCACCATATGCAATGAGATCTTTGACCATGCCATCTTGATCTTGCTCCTGAATGAACTTCCTCTTGAAATATTCATATCCAAAGGCCTACATAATCTGATGACACCCACCATTTCATTGATCATTAGTTATTTTTTACTCCTTTATTAATTGACTCATCTTCATCATTTTTCAATGACCTCTATTAAAATAATTTTCCTGCTAATTCATTTTACTCAAGTTAAGCTTTTAGAAATCAACTAGGACTTCATTGATATATTCCACCTTATCTAGTATAAAATTTATACATTTACTCCCTCAATCAATTTGATTTCCTTGAATATGAGATCTTTCAGCTTTATATTTATCTTCATCTCATCTTTACACTTTGCAATCAATTTCTCCTCGCACTTGAGCCACTTGATCCATCACCTGAGATAAGAAATGGACCAAGCTTCCATTATGTTCTCCTCAAAGAGAGTTTTATCATCAAGGTGTTCCATTCCTAAAAGCATTGTGAGATTGATCTCATTCTACTCTTGCTTGTTGCTGCATTCATTAATCAGTTACTCTATTTTACTTGCAAGATGTGTAAGGAAGCTAAGGAAGAAAAACAACTCCCTACACTAATATTGAGAGGATGGTTATGAAAAAATATTTGGATCTTTACAATAGTTATATAAACTAAACATAAATAAATATAAAATCATTCATACCACAACATTGTGATTTATGTGGGAAAAACCATTATAGGAGAAAACCCCACACTCCAAAAGTCATCCAATATATTATTCATAAATCAACAAGATTGCAATATACTTGTACATAAATATTTTAGAGGAGTATCACCAACCAAAGATTTGGAGGCAACTCAAAATCTATAAGGCTCATACACACAACCTCCATCTCAAGAACCTAATAAATAGGAGATATAATACATGAAACTATCAAAACATGAAACTATTAAACAATATTTACAAAACTATTAGCTCAAACCACCAAAAAAGTGGCAACCAACTTATCTCTAATGAAAGATACCCTATGATGTGTCAAAACACACACCAACAGATGTAAATCCCTCTTACAACTCTTTTGTATGTTCAACATGTTTTCACATTTCTCAATTCAAGAGACCAAATTTTGGAGGTCATTAATTTTGATTTGAGAGTTTGATTGAAAAATTGTTTGAACCAATAGAAATCTCATGAAGTGATCTATCAAGCTATAAACTATTTTGTTGGTTACAACCACTTTTGGGCCCAAAAATAGCCTCCAAGTGCCTCAAAATTTACTCTAAAACTTTTAAAAATGAAAACTTTAATATCTTGGAAACAAGACATGATCATGGGTTGAAACTTTACTAGCATGCTTATTTGGCTATTCCATAGCCTTGGAGAAAAAATAGGATATATTTATGCTCAAAGGTAAATTTACTATAAATAGTAACCTTTTATAGTTGCAAGGTTATGTCACCTTTTTTCCTAACATTCTACCACTTATTGAACACCTTGCAAGAAAAAAGGGAGTATCAACACCATGATTTAGTTGCTAGGGGTCAAGAGGCCCATAAACTTTGAAATTCTATGTGCTCACAAACTTAGTTAATGAATCTACAACATTCATCAAAGTCTCTAGTTTAAGCACCTTCACCTTGCCATCCTCGATTGTCTTTGAAAAAATGAAATTGTACATCAATGTGCTTCGTCTTGACATGAAATTTCAAATTCTTAGCTAAGTAAATTGCACTTTGATATTTGAACACAATAGATCTTAATCCAAATGGCTTATTTACAAGCATGAATAGCTATCATATACTTAGCTTTAGTAGTGGAAAAAACAAACACAACATGTTTTTTACTCATCCAACTAATTACACCACCAAATAAAGTAAACATGTAAGTACTTATGGATTGTCTACTATCAACTTCACCTACCCAATCTGAATCCACATAACCATGAATATCAAGGGAATTCTTGTCTCCTATAAAATTACCATGATAACACAAGAAGTAATATGAGGTACCCTACAAATATCTGAATACTCTTTTATCTGCATCCCAATGAACTCTACTAGGATTAGACATATATCTAAAAAGAACTTCCACTTCTTGGGTAATGCTTGGTCTAGTGCAAACCATAACATACATCAAAATTTCAAATACACTCTGAAAAGGCACTCTACTCATGTCTTCAATATTCTATGGGGATGTTGGACAATGTGAAGTAGATAAATTCATTCCAACTATAAGAGGAACACACTATGGTCTACAATTTTGCATGTTAAACCTCTACAAAATTGAATTGGCATACTTACTTTTTTCAAGCCATATTTTCATTTCACTCTCTCTTATTAATTCCATCCAAAGAATGTGTTTAGCTACACCAAGATCTTCATTTTAAATTCAGTTGCAAGTTGAGACCTTAGTTTTGAAATAATTCCTTTCTCTTTAGCAATAAATAACATATCATCAACATATAACATAATAAATAGGAAACATGTACCATCAACTTTATAATAAACATAGTGATATGATTTAGAATGATCAAATCCAAAAATCAACACATATGTATCAAATTTTGGGTATCACATTCTAAGACTTTATTTTAGGCCATACAAAGAACTTTTTCATTTACAAAAAAATTTACTTTTACCTTTTACCATGTAGTGCTCTAGATGTGTCATATAAATATCCTTCTCCAAATCACCATGAAGGACATTTTTTTCACATTCTTTTTCCCAACCTCCAGATCATAAGTAGTAGCAACAGAAAACAAGAATATAATAGATGTCATTTTTGCAATAGGAGAAAATATCTTGAATTGTAATCAACACTCTCAATCTAAGATTAGCCTTTTTCAATCAATTGTTCTTTGTACTTATTAATACCTCCATCTAAACCAATCTTTTTCTTGAACACCTATTTACAACTAACATATTTTCGTCCTTCAGGAAATGGTACTAGATCATATGTATCAATCTTTTTCAAAGCTTCCATTTCTCCATCCATAGCAATCTTCTAGGATTTTGCATCATTCATACATATTGTCTCTTCTTCATATCTTGGTTCATCCATGTTAGTATTCAAATAAAAAATACATATCCAATCATCAGGTGAATACCTCTCAAGTGGTTTCCTATTCCTTGTAAACCTTCAAACAAGTTAAATTAGAGGTTCTTCATCCTCTTCTAAAGATTCAGAGCTAGATGAGCTCTCCTCAACTTTTTGTCTATCTAGGGGTCTCAATTCATCTTTCTTAGGCATAGAAGGAAGTTGAATCACATCTTTTAGTTCACTATGTTCTGATTGCAAAGTAACAGAAGAAGGGTTAATTTCTCTAAAAATATCACTTCTATTATATATTACATTCTATCCAACATGATCTCAAATCTTGTATACTTTTGCACTATAACTATACCTGATGAAGATACATTTGACAACCTTATTCTCCAAATTTATTCGCTTCTCCTTTGGCACATGTGCATATGCATTGCAACAAAAAACTCTAGGATTTCTTAGTAAAGGCTTGTGACTCGATCATGCTTCATATGCATTTTATTAATAAGAGTTTATGTAGGAGACTTTTTAATAAAGTAGCAAGTAGTGGCAACAAATTAAGCCTAAAACCTTTGTTCTAGACCACACCACTAAGCATACTTCTAACCTTCTCCATTGGTGTATTATCCATTATTTATGTAACTTCATTCTATTGTGGAGAATATAGAGTTGTCTTTTATCTTTGAATGTCACAATATTTACAAAATTTATTAAAATCAGTATAGAAAAATTCACTGCCATTGCCAGTCCTCAAAAAAAATATTTTCTTTCTAGTCTATATCTCAACCATTGCTTTAAATTCTTTAAATTGACTAAAAAACTTCATATTTATTGTTTAGAAAATATACCCATTTCCTTTTGCTATAATCATCAATAAATAAAACATAATAAGTGGATTTTATATTGGAAGGAATGTCTATAGGACCGAATACATCATAATGAATAAGATCTAATACATCATGATTTATGAGAACATACATCACGATTTATGAGAACATACATCACGATTTATGAGAACTCGAGTAAAAATCAACGTGATTTTGTGTACCATAAATACAATGCTTATAGAAATCAAAATCAAGATTACAATCAGTCAACCCTTCAATAAATTTTTTTATTTTTAAAGGTTCTTAGACCCTTTTCTCCAATGTCGCCAAGTCTCTGGTGCTATAATAGTCTTCTCTACAAGTAATTTTGATTCAGAAGAAAGAGCACCCTTGGACACCTAAAATACATGACCATTAGATAAATATAAAACCCTCACATTTTCCAGTGAAGTAGCCACATGCTTTTTAATTTAATACTATTACACTCAACATAGTATGCATCAAGCTTATACAATGTGCCAAATCTAGCACCTCTAACCATCTTACATTGTGCATCAAAAAATAATACCTCCAAACCCACACCAATTAGTTTGTTCATAGATAATAAATTTTGTGCTAATATAGGGGTATGCAACACAACATTAACCCTTTTTATTCTACCATTAGAAATTTGATTCTAAATTTATGCCAACCAACAATATTTAAAAAGGAATCATCACCCAGGTACATCTTACCTCCATCAAATTCTTCATATTCAAAAAACCAATTTCTATTAAAGGTGATATGGAAAGATGCACTTGATTTAATTAACCATGCATCATTACCTGTACAAGTGGCCAAAGTTACAATGAACACATTACCATCTTCCTTCTCAGACTTAAAATTAGAATCAAGTTTCTTTTTCTTCTTTGCACTCTTTATGAAAGTGTATAGGCTTACCTCAACTCTAGCAAATAGCTTTGGAATTTCTAAGAGGTTTGAATCTCCCCTTGGACTTGGATTTATCACACTTCTCACTCTTCTTGTCTTTTTCCTTATGTCTTCCATGAGCAATTGATGCATCCTTGGCACTGATGGATACCTTCTTATCTCTTTAGAAAGCAAAGAACCCACGACATCCTCAACTTAAAAGATAACATAAGTACTCCCAATTGACATAATGAGAGAATCCCACGAATTAGGAAAATATCAAAGCAATATCTGGAATTTCTCCTCCTCATCCCTTTTTACACCAACTAATTCCAATTGAGCCACCAACATATTGAATTCTTCCAGATGTTTTACAATTCGTCCACCCTCTTCCATTCTCAAGGAATGCAATCTCTTCCTTGAGAAAATCTTATTCACTAAATATTTGGCTTGATATATCTCACTAAGCATCTTCCATAGTTTATTTCCAAAGGACTCTTCATGGACATTGATTAAAACAAATTTTGTTAGGAACAATCTAATTAGAACCTTGGCTTTATGGTCCATAACATCATATTGAGCAACCAAAGTATCATTTGTAGGCCTTCAAACTTTCTCATCAATAACATCCCACATATCTTAATCAATTAATAGATCCTCCATCTTCAAATTTCACATCTCAAATTTTTTACTAGAAAACTTATCTACCTCTATTATCCTTGATGTGCTTGCTATATTAAAATATTTGCAACAAGATCACAAAGTATCTTCTACACAATCTCCCACCCAAAATTGAATTAGTTCCAAAACCCCAATAACCCACAACTAAAATGAAAGGTGATCAAGCTCCGATACCACTTGTAAGGAAGCTAAGGTAGTAGAACACATTCCTTCTCTAATATTGAGAGGAGGGTTATGCAATTTTTATAATCTTTACAAAAGATATAAAAAATAAATAAAAATAAACATAAATATCATTCATACCAGAATACATTGATTTACACGAGGAAAACCCTTTCTAGAGAAAAACTCCACACTCCAAAATCCACTTAAGATATTATTCAGAAATCAACAAGATTATAATATACTTGTAGAGTAAGCTTTTACAAGAGTATCACCAACCAAATATCCAAGGGTAACCCAACATCTATAAGACTCTTACACAAATCCTCCATCTCAAGCACCTAATATAAAGGAGATACAATACATGAAACCATCAAACGATATTTACAAAACCATGAGTTGAAACCACCCAAAAAATTATGCCCAACTTGTCTCTAATGAAAGATGCCCTATGATGTGTTATAACACACACCAACACTTGTAAATCCATCTTACAAATTCTCTTTCTATGTCCAACACGTTTTCACATTTCTTAATTTGGGAGACCCAACTTTTGGAGGCCATAACTTTTGATTCAAGAGTCCAATTGATGAATTGTTTGAACTGTTGAAAATACCGTGAAATGATCTATTAATATTTAACCCGATTCATAAGTTACAACTAATTTTGAACCCAAAAAACCTCTAAGTGACTCAAATTGATTTTGATAATTAAAAAAATGAAAACTTTAATATCTTGAAAATCAACACATCAACACATCTTGTTTAGATTCCCTCAACCCATGTAACATTTCAATGAACACTTACTTTACAATTCTTTGAAACAAGACTAAGTAAAGGTAACAGAGGAAGGAGTTAAGTCCACAATATTACCAAGATATTTTTGATTTGGAAACACATAGTGTAACCACATAGAACATCGACGCATCAACAAAGACAACATACTCACAAAACAAGCACACTAAACAATAACTACTTCAAAAATAACTACAAACAATATAATGACTTTATGCAACTATTTGAAAGCAACGAAAGACATCATTTGTAATGCCCTGTCTTATAACCTAAGGAATGTTGCAATTGTCTATAAATGTGTAATAATTTTTTTTTTAAAGTAATAATATTAAGTTAATTAGTTACATACATTCTCCAAGTTACGCGACATTACACTACTTGAGATTCCATAGACGACTTTAGTATTTAGCATTGCACATATTTAATTTAACATAAACTTAAAAAGTAAGCATTGCATAACATTTGAATTCCATTCATGAAAGTATAATAGTTACAATTACATTTTACAAATGTTCACCTCATAAATGATTGAGGGATGTTACAAATACAAGATTTCCAATAATGCAATAAAGAAAGTACATCTATATCCAAGTACGAGCTCTCCATCCATGAAGCTCTCATTGCCATGATCATAAACTAGGGACCCAACGGAGTAAGGTGCACATTCCACCCAACCATGTGGTACCCGTAGGTCCACCCCCCGTGCTAGGAGATAGTGATATGGTTACCTAGACATAACCTATTCACCCTAGACACAAGTACATAACTAACTGATGGTTACATTGCTTCCAGAGTTAAGACAATCGATTGTGCTAAGTACACAAGGAAAACTGTTATTTTAGGTGGAGTGTCATCACAATGTTGCAAAGGTTACCCTGGTGTTTCTTCATAGGTTCCGGCCCCCTACTTGGGTTACCCTGGTAACCTCTTACAAAACCCGGCCCCATTTGAAAACTATTGCAGAATCAAATATCTTTTAAAGTAACAAGATATCGATTTGCCATTCCAGGCCTTCTCATCTTATACTCAAGACTAAACTAGCTCTAGAGTCTATAAGCGAGGCATAATAATCTTATTAAAGAATTTAATTCTAACTACTGTGTTGTTTAGTTATCACTGACTTACTAACTCTTTGTAAGTTACCCTGACACCACTTTGTGTGTCGGCCCTCACACAGAGCCACTCCCTTAAACATAACATATGAATTCTAGGTTTCCCTGACTAAGGTATACAAGGTGCACAAAATTCAATCATATAATAACATACGACGCACAACGGTCATTAAATCTTTTATTCATAAAACTAGGTGTCAATACACCATACTATAACACGTGCACTACCCTAGTCAACTCAAGAATTGCATTTCAACAATAACAAGCACCCTTACTATACAGATCATTCTGGAAGACTTGCACATCTAAGACATTCCCCAATTTGCCCAATAAAAGAATTTAAAGCAACTTAAAGCAAATACACATTTACTAAATCCAGTCATTCAAGAACTTGAAGTATGTCATTAATCTACCGAAACTTAATTCACCTTCTATACAATATGAAAATCAAATCTGTAATTTACCCAATTTCATAAATATATATTATAATGAAATTTTTTATTTCTTTCCTTATTATATTTCATTATAAAATGTTCATTTATACTTTTCAATCCCTAAATAACATTATATTATTTTTAAATAAATACACATCATAACAATATAATTAAATATTTATTTATATTGTTAAACATCCTTAATTATCAAATTTATACTTATAGTTTCTCATATTAACATCACATTTTAAAAACTATAATATTATAATATATATATATATGACATATATAATATATATTTTTAAATATATAATATATATGAAATATACATATCATATTATAATTATAAACTAAATATAATACATAACAATTAAAATAAAAACTTAACAATAATAAAAAGGGCAGGCGCAGCTGTCTACACAGCCGAACCCTCCATGGGAGGGCACGGCTGTCCAAGCAACGCCGGCTCCCTTATGGGGGTCGGTCGTGGGGATAGCCCCCTGCGGCTCCCAACAAAGCAAAATTTTTAAATGAAATTTTCAATATACAATTTCATGCGTTATTTAATATTTCTAAAATAAAAATTCCGTGCGAATTTCTATGAAAATCCGCGTACGAATTTCACAACTTTAATATAAAATTTCATAAAATTCTTCATCTAATATATATATATATACAAAATTTCAACAATAATAAAATACTGTAATTATGTAAATACTTTCCACAGGGTTTTCCTACAGAAAAACTGAGAAATTCATCCATTTAAACGGTTTTTCCTTAAATAATTTTCAATTAAAAACACAACAGATTCACAACTAAAAATTTCAAAATCTTTTCTACAGATACCCATAACAAATTTTTGACAGGAAACTTCATTTAAAATTCTTCAAAGTTCTTTCCTATTTCCTTTGAGAATTTTCTACTGTTTTAACCAAATCTTTACAAAATTCACCGAAAAGAAATACAGGAATCAAAATACAAATATTTCTTCAAACATTTTTTTTTCTAAAGAAAACAAATTAAATACATGTTTTCCTGTAACTTGAAAATTGCCTGTAGAAGAAAGTCTCTGTTGCTTGTAGCGTGCAATCCTCCAAAGCTTCTCCAGAAAACCCAAATCCAAAGAAAGCTAAAACCAACCAAAAAGATCTTCCAGCCAAGAGATCTTCCAGAAATATACAACAATTCACAGGAAATAACTAATTCTTCTCAAAAACAATTTTAATAGCAGACTATTTTTTTCATTTCCCGTGAAGAAAAAGGTAATCCTCTATTTCCCAAATCCCCGATAATATCCGAGGAAATCCTCAACCAAAAATCCATAAATTCACTGGCACACATGTCGAGAAGAAAATATCTTCCAACCACTTACGGGTAATTCTTTCTTTCCTCATTTTCAAAATTTGCATGCCTTTTTAAAATAATTTAAAATTTTCAATTTTCAAAAATACAAATTTCCTTTTTCTTTATTTAATTTATTTATCAACTTAAATACCATTTCCACATAGTAAAGCAATTTTAATTTAATTAATTAATTAATTTAATTAAATGAATTTAATCTCAATGATTAAATTACTTAACCAAACAAACAAATTAATTAATTAAATAAAATATAAAATCTTATTTTTCAACATTTAAAATTAATTTAAAACCACAATAAACTGAAGAATAATAAACTATTATTAAATTGACAAAATTTTCCTTTCAAGCAAATGATCCAACCAGGGACAAACAAAACAACCAAAGACTCCAAACTAAAACTGACAATGTACTGTGACTGGGTTAAAGACTAGACTAGGATAAACCATGTTACTACCTCCCAATCAACATTTCCGTTGAGTTTTGACACGCTCAGACCTGAGTACCCAGGTGGACTCGGTGTCATGTACCTACAATCCTACAACCAAACAAATAACATGCATATATATATATATATATATATATATATCATCCATTGTACAAACACACCATGCGGAGAAAATCACGGACATCACAGGGCACTCGCAAGCGAGTGATGCAACTCCGTTCTCCACACCAATACACGTCACATCAGACTGAAAAATTAAATAATAGTTAGTCCATCATAAACATATATATATAGCAATAACATCTGAAGGAAATATCTACGCTATCACAAAGCATGTCAAAAATCAATTATCACCATACAATGTATCATCATATCACAAAGTGAATCCACTGTCGCTCAAAATCAGCGATCAAAATATCCAAACTAAAGTACCAAAGTCTAATAGTGTAAAAACATGCAAGATAAAACATAAGCATAAATGGAGGGGTACTACATCCTCCCCCCTAGGATCAGGCTTGCTCCTGAAAGCCTGCGAACAGATAGGGATAAAGTTCCCTCATACGTGTCACATCCTCCTAGGTAGCAAAAGCCTCATGGCTAGGATCCCATTGGACCCTCACCTGATCAACGTCTTGTCCCCTGAGACCGAGCATCTGGTGCTATAGAATGGCCATGGGCTCCAAAGCCAGCTGCCTATCCTCTACCTATAACGCATTCCAATCAAGTACATGAGAAATGTCAGGATGATATGGCCTAAGAACTGATACATGGAAAACATCATGAATACGTGACAAACTGGGTGGTAAGGCGAGTCGATACGCCATAGGACCAATCCTCTCTAGGATCTCAAATGGCCCAATGAAACGAGGTGCAAGCTTAGAGCCTTTTCCATAATCGATTAAACTCTTTCGCGGTTGCACTCGAAGAAACACTCTATCACCAACTGCAAACTGTCGGTCTATTCTATGCGCATCGACATACTTCTTTTGCCTATCTTGTGCTGCTATCAAATGTTCTCTAATACGGTCAACCTGTTGCTCCATGTCTCGAAGCATCTCAGGACCAAGTAATACTCTATCCTCAAGTCGATCCCAACTCAATGGAGTTCGACAAGGATGACTGTATAATGCCTGAAATGGTGGCATACCTATGGAACTCTGATATCCGTTATTGTACGCAAATTCTACTAAATACAGATAATCCTCCCAACGTGATTGTTGGTCCATTACGTACATTCTAAGCATATCCTCTAATATTTGATTTACTCTCTCCGTTTGTCCATCGGTTTGAGGATGATACACTGAACTAAAGTTCAACTGTGTACCTAGAGCATGTTGTAATGAAGTCCATAGGGTTGATGTAAATACAGGATCTCTATCAAAAATAATCCTACGAGGAATCCTATGCAATCTAACTATGTCCTCCATGAATATCCTAGCTACGGATGAAGCATTATATGATGATCGTACTGGTGAGAAATGAGCTACCTTAGTCAATCGGTCAATAGTTACCATAATGGCATCATGTCGACATGATGACGTAGGTAACCCTACAATAAAGTCAACATAAATAATATCCCATTTCCATTCAAGAATGAGATGTGGCTGCAATAATCTAGCGGGATGTTGATGCTCAGCTTTGACTCGTTGGCATTCAAGACATCTCGATACATAGTCAGCAATATCACATTTCATACCAGGCCAGAAATACAATTGCCGAAGATCCGCATGCATTTTCTTAACACCTGGATGGGCTGAGTATGGAGCTCGATGTGCTTCAGTCATAATTAATGTACGAAGACCCTCAAAATGGGGTACATAAATATGACCTAAATGCCATAATATACCATCTGGTTCTAGGACATACCTTGCAAATCGACCTTCTAAAGGTCTACCAGATTCAATCTCCAACCTCACTTCCTGATACAATCTATCAATAGGAAGTGCTGCTAATATTTGACCTCTCAAATCTACTTCAAGAGTAGTAGCAGAGATCTCATGTCGACGATGACTAAGAGCGTCAGCCACTACATTCTCTTTTCCTTGAACATATCTCACTTCAAAATCGTATTCACACAAGAACTCCATCCACCGTCTTTGTCTAGCATTCAAGTTAGGTTGCGTAAAAATATATTGTAGACTACGGTGATCAGTGTGAAGTTCGAAACGGTGACCTAATAAGAAATTCCTCCACCGAACTAATGCATGCACTACCGCAGCAAGTTCTAAATCATGCGTGGGATAGTTTAATTCGTGATCCTTGAGTTTGCGAGACTCATAAGCAATCACATGCCCATCTTGCATCAACACTGCTCCCAAACCCTCTAAGGATGCATCAGTGCAAACTACAAAATCCCTAGTAGGATCAGGAACAATCAATATAGGCACATTAGTCAACTTTTCTTTAAGTGTCTGAAAAGCCAACTAACACTGCTCTGTCCAAAAAAACTTCTTCCCTTTTCTCTGAAGAGAAGTAATAGGATGACCAATTCTAGAAAATCCCTCAACAAACTGCCTATAGTAACCAGCTAGACCCATAAAACTATGAACTTCACCTACATTAGTAGGCATGGGCCAATCTATAATAGCTTGAATCTTTGAAGGATCCACAACAATACCTCTTCCAGAAATCACATGTCCAAGGTATTTCACCTTAGTTTGAAAGAAGTCACACTTCTTTAGGTTCGCATACAATTGATTTTCCCTTAAACATTGCAATACCTATCTCAAGTGTTCTTCATGTTCCTTCATGTTTCTCGAATAGATCAAAATATCATCGAGAAATACAAGGACAAAGCAATCAAGGTATGTACAAAAAACACCATTCATTAAACTCATGAATACTGATGGTGCGTTCGTTAACCCAAACGGTACTACTGTGAATTCGTAGTGCCCATAACGAGTTCGAAATGCAGTTTTATGAATATCTACTTCAGCAATTCGCAATTGATGGTATCCAGATTTCAAATCAATTTTAGAGAACACATTAGCTCCCTTGATCTGATCGAAAAGATCATCGATTCTAGGCAGAGGATAACGATTCTTAATCGTAACCTTGTTCAATTGACGATAGTCAATGCACAGTCTAAGTGACCCATCCTTCTTCTTTACGAAGATGAAGGTGCTCCCCAAGGGGAAACACTTGGATGAATAAAACCCTTTTCTAATAGTTCCTCTAATGGATCGAAGTTCCTCTAACTCTGAGTCGTCATTCTATATGGAGCTCTAGATATAGGCTCGCTCCGGAACTAGGTCAACTCTAAAATCAATATCCCTCTTCGGTGGCATTCCAGGTATATCATCAAGAAACACATCAGCGAATTCCCTAAGAATAGGATGATCATCAAGAGATATCTCTCGACTCTCACCTTCTTCCAAATCAGTAATTGTTGTTGCAAACAGTTGACAACCCTGATGAAGACATCTCTTTAATTGCATAGCAGATATCATCCGCAAAGAGATAGGTCTTTGTATACCTATGATTTCCACTTTCGCACCTAAATCATTAATGCAACTAACTGTCTTAAGTCGACAGTCAATCACAGCATGACGAGATGCTAACCAATCCATACCTAAAACTATGTCATATGATCCTAAAAGTATAACATGTAGATCTACTAAGGTAGTTAACGTACCAATTTTAAGTTCACAATTATGTACAAGGTTCTCTACTGCTACTTTCACCCCAGAGGCGAATTCTACCTACCACTTACCGCCTTGCTTTACCGCCACAAGACCACATCGCTCAATGATGGTAGGTGAAATAAAAGAGTCAGTAGCTCCGGAATCGAAAAGAATGGAAACATTAACACCATGTAACTTACCTAAAGTCTCGACCACTGTGTTCTGGTGATCGTCTTGGTGATCATTAACCGTAGCATAAACTGTATGTGATCGTCCTGCATCACCCACTGTAGGCTCTGAAACTATAGGTTGAGGCCCAAAATCAGTAGAACCTCTCATCGGACACTGCCTAGCAATGTGTCCCTGCTGTCCACACGAGTAACAACCAGTGCCTCTACTGAATCCTCTGCCACCCGAAGGTGCATTGGATTGTTGGAAACTACCTCTACTGACGGTAGACTGAGCACTCTGCACAGGCTGATCCTGTCTATTGCGCTTGTTGCGCCACCAGTTGTGACCCTTTCCTGACTGTGGGCTATTACCTTGTTGTGGTTGTGGATTATTATTCTTTCTCAGTGTACGTTGTTGCTGCTATTTCCCACCCTTAGAGGGTGTTTTTTGGTTCCTAGAGGAACCCCCTGTCTGTGCCTATCCACCCCGTGGACTATAACCTGCTATAGGAGCATTGCCAATCTGTATTCCTGTGTGACCACCTAACACCATAACAAGGTTCTCTTCCACTATGCGAGCCTTCTCCACAGCAACTTCCATAGTCTTTGGCTCAAAGACTCTGACTCCACCACTAATGCGGGCATTTAAACCCCTGATGAAGTGCTGAACCAACATAGACTCATCATCGCCAATACCTGCATACTGCTTGAGTTCATAGAATCTATGTTCATATTGCTCAACAAATAGAGCCAATTGACGTAAATTATGGAACTCGTCAGCCCGTTGTTGCCTCCAGTGTTCCAATAGGAACCGTGCTCTAAACCTCTCTAGAAACATCTCCCAAGACACTGACCCAATATCCAAGTGGAGCTTCTGCTCCTCCAGGCGCCACCAAGTAGAGGCGAATCCTCTCAGGTGCATGATAGCGCATCTCGCTCGGGTATTGCTACCAAATGGGTGCATGGCGAAGCATCTACCCAAGTCCAATAGCCAAGTTTCTGCCTCCAATCCACCTCCTATACCATCAAAAGTAGGAGGGCGTGCCCTCAATAAATCTTGCATATGTCCTGCAGTAATAGCATCCTGATGCACTGAATCATCTACTCTCCTTGGAGATCTATCACGCTCTCTAACAACCTCCTGCCCAACTTCCTGTCTAGGTCCAAGTCGAGCTAGGACCTCCTCTAATAAAGGGCGTATCTGTGAACCCTCTACTCCTGACTGTTCAGGATTTTGTCCCTCATTCCTCTGATCCAACTGCTCTACCTGATCACTCTGATGAGGGCTCAGAGGGGGAGTAACCTGAGGGATTGGCATTGGCCTCCACCTCGACCTCTACCACAACCTCTACCACTTCATCTAGGCATGATCCTACACATGAACAATTACGAGTCTCAAATACTAATCAACCAAGGCTAACAGATAGCGACACTACGTACTAGGTCAACCTAATGGGCTCGCGATTACCTAGAGCGTCCAGTGTTAAAAACCTTGGCTCTGATACCAATCTGTAATGCCCCGTCTTATAACCTAAGGAATGTTGCAATTGTCTATAAATGTGTAATAATTTTTTTTTTAAAGTAATAATATTAAGTTAATTAGTTACATACATTCTCCAAGTTACGCGACGTTACACTACTTGAGATTCCATAGACGACTTTAGTATTTAGCATTGCACATATTTAATTTAACATAAACTTAAAAAGTAAGCATTGCATAACATTTGAATTTCATTCATGAAAGTATAAAGTACAAATATGATTCTTACATTGCATTTGAAATAATATTACAATACTCATTCATCTGATGAGGTAGATCAATAATAGTTACAATTACATTTTATAAATGTTCACCTCATAAACAATTGAGGGATGTTACAAATACAAGATTTCCAATAATGCAATAAAGAAAGTACATCTATATCCAAGTACGAGCTCTCCATCCATGAATCTCTCGTTGCCATGATCATAAATTTGGGACCCAACGGAGTAAGGTGCACGTTCCACCCAGCCATGTGGTACCCGTAGGTCCACCCCCCGTGCTAGGAGATAGTAATATGGTTACCTAGACATAACCTATTCACCCTAGACACAAGTACATAACTAACTGATGGTTACATTGCTTCCAGAGTTAAGACAATTGATTGTGCTAAGTACACAAGGTAAACTGTTATTTTAGGTGGAGTGTCATCACAATGTTGCAAAGGTTACCTTGGTGTTTCTTCCTAGGTTCCAGCCCCCTACTTGGGTTGCCCTGGTAACCTCTTACAAAACCTGGCCCCATTTGCAAACTATTGCGGAATCGAATATCTTTTTGTGAACCTAAGAATTTTATCCTACTTTAATGTGCAAAATAACTAAGAAATGCAAGTGATAAAATACTAAGGACACTTCAAGATTAGCCAAAAGAGAGAAAGAAAGAAGAAGAAAAGGGGGGAAGAGAGAAAAAAATAAAATAAAAATAATGGGAAATGTGTTTGTGTGCATGCAAAGCTTTGAGCGGTTACGCATGCATGAGCGACGGTCGGAGGTGATGGCGATGACGATAGTAGCGATGAACGGGGAGGACCACACAACATTGGATCATGCAGGGTTAGGTCACTGCGTTTAGTTTCTCGAGGTCAGAGCACATCAGGCGATGTTGACAAAATTGATAGAGAGATGGAACTCAAAGACATCGACATTTCATTTCCCTACAGGAGAGATGACCGTGACGTTGGAGGATGTGTGGCGTATCCTGAGGCTGCCGATTGTCGGCCGGTTAGTGAGCGAGGTGGTGTCTACAGGGGCGGAGTTACAGGAGACTTTGAGAGTTTTGTTTGGTCATGTGACGTTGCCCTTGGTGAAGGGGTAGTTGGATTTGGACGGATGTTTGTTAGTGGGTGTGCCAGCCTTACCGTTATTTCTATGTGGCCTGATTAGTGGGATACTGTTGCCAGATCGGAGCAGACATACATGTAGCCTACGGTATATGAAGGTGATCTGCCACATTGTCGAGTGGCGGGGGGCGTTTTCGTGGGGGTTGTGTGTATTGGCTCAGCTGTACAGAGATATGCACGGGATCTGCTACCGGGAGGTATCGAGTGTGACACATGTGACTCTACTGCAGATTTGGGCGTGGGAGCATATTGCAGTGATTAGGCCGATAGTGGTGAGGAGGGGGACAGTGGATGACTGGGAGCCTATGGCTTGGGAGTATGGGGAGGAGAGAGGGTGGGTTTTCCGCTATGAGATGTAGGGGGAGATGGAGGGGTGGAGGAGAGCATTTGATGATATGCATTCGGGGGAGATAGAGTGGCGGCCATATAGGGCGCGTCAGTTCAGGGGATGGTTGGATACGAGGAGTCATGAGGGGTATTTTTTGAGCCGATGTTTTATTATTGGTACTCTATCGCGCATAGTAGAGTCTCATCGACCAGACAAAGTGCTGAGACAGTTTGGGGTGATACATGATATTCCGTCGGTGCCTATCATGTTTTGGTGGTATAGTAGAGAGCTACCATGGGGAGGCCGCATAGCACCAGCGACAGCCAGGGCATCATGGATGGTAGCAGGATAGGCGGCTTATCCAGGGAGAGTAGGAGGAGAGCAGGTGCCAGTGGTGACCGAGCGATATCGGAGGTGGTTTTAGAATAGGTTATGGGAGAGGATTACGCCTGTTCAGCCTATGTTGAGGGTAGCAGGTGCTGGACTAGCAGAGGAGCAGAGACCACAGATGGGGAGGAGAGGAGGGGAGCAGTAGCGACGAGAGGCGGCAGTGGTAGACGAGGGGGGATAGGAGGAGTCAGAAGGGGATGAGAGAGAGCAGGCAGGCAGAGCAGGGAGGAGGAGGAGGAGACATCAGAGACGAGGCCGGAGAGAGGGTAGGCAGCGGGAGAGGGGGTAGCCATAGAGAGCCCAGGGGGAGCAGAGGGTGGACAGAGAGGGTCGGCAACGGGAGAGGGGCAGCCACAGAAAGCCCAGGGGGAGCAGAGGGTGGAGGAGGTGATGGATGTAGATGAGATGGAGGATGTGGAGGTGGTAGGTGCAATGGATGCTGCAGAGGAGAGGAGGAGACAGTTCATAGTAAGACGACATGGTCAGCCACGGCGGGTGCGGATTCGGCCGACTATAGAGAGTCACGAGGCTTGTCAGGAGGCGGAGAGGGGAGGGGATGAGGGTGTTAGAGCAGCCCCAGAGGAGGAGAGGAGGTCGCCATGAGGTCGATACGTGGTTGAGAGATAGGGAGAGGCGAGACGATTCCGGGTTCACCGAGTTGTGGAGGACCGTGAGGAGGGACAGGAGCAGGGGGATAGGGAGCAACCAACAGGTGGGGAGGATGAGGTAGAGCTGGTGGTTGGGGAGGAGGATGGGGAGGATGAGATAGAGCTAGTGGTTGGGGAGGAGGATGTGATGGATGTGGACAGAGATGTGGCGGAGGAGGATGTTGTGGCAGAAAATGCATTAGTGTTAGTTCCATATGTACCAGAGGATCCCATTGTGCAGGCGAGGGGAGAAGAGGCGAGAGTACAGATGGCGGAGCAGAGAGTGAGGGTTCTGGAGGCCGAGCTAGCCAGAGTAGAGCGGGAGGCCCTAATAGATTATGACGCCATTACTTTCCAACTAGCGGGAGCAGTGAGGGAGAGAGATAGGGCACAGTCAGAGGTACAGAGGATACATGGTGAGTTGACTAGTGTGACATGGGACCGCAATAGATTACAGGCAGAGGTCGTGGTGTTACAGGCCAGGGGGGAGCCAGAGGAGAGGATAGAGCAGGGAGCTGAGGAGGGGACATGAGGTACTAGTCAGCAGTCAGGAGATCTCCAGCGGGACTGAGATGAGCTTCAGGATAGGGTACATTATCTTGAGCAGGCACTTGGAGATATGGGGTTGATGCAGGAGAGGGAGGCCGTGGCAGTAGAGCAGGCACAGATTATGCAGGCTGAGAGGGACGCAATATCAGTGCAGGTACAGGTGATGGAGGTAGAGAGGGATGCGGCACAGATGTGCATTCAGAGTGAGAGGGAAGTGGCAGAGGCAGAGATATAGTCATTACAGAGAGGGAGAGATGAGGTGGTAGCAGAGGTAGCGACTCTCCGGAGAGAGAGGGATTTGGCAGAGTTGCGGGCACAGGATCTCCAGAGGGATAGAGATGTGGCAGTGACTCGGGCACAGGGGGCTGAGAGGGAGAGAGATGCAGCAGAGATGTAGATGCAGACCCTATAGGTAGAGAGGGATGCCACGATGGCTCGTGTTCTGACAGGTCAGGGTGAGGGTGGGAGGCCAGGAGTAGATGTGCATATTGTGGAGAGAGAGAGGGATGCAGTGGTGGCACGGGTAGTGGCTGCGGAGGAGATGAGGGAGCGACTACAGGCAGAGCTGGCACAGAGTTAGTTAGCTCAGGAGGCCTAGGAGCAGGAGAGGAGAGCTATCACCAGGGACCGAGACAGGTATCGACATGAGCGGAATTCCGCTTGGGTCCAGGTTGTAGAGAGAGAGGATAGCATGAGAGAGGCAGGTTTTTGGATGGCTGCATATTATGATGCAGTTCCTGATCTGGCACAACAGAGATTCTGTTATACCAGGCAGACACCTCAGATGCCAGCGCCATCTCAGTCATTGGGGACACGGACCCGTGGTTACAGTGATTCACCAGGTGTTTCACCAGGCAGAGGAGCAAGACCTGAGTCTCCACAGAGATCAGATGTGGGGAGTTCATTTGGGAGGTGACAGTCTACTGAGTTTTTGACAGATGCAGGACAGAGCATGTAGGGTTTATTGACAGAGATGTTTCATATATCTGGATTTTGTATTTTTTCATGTGATGTATGATGGACATGTGGCAGATATTATATTAGTTTGATATGGGACAGTTCTTATTGACACCATGTAGTATGTTTCCTTTTATGATGGGTGATTATATGCATGCGTACATGTTTATGTGGATGGATGCATTTGGTTTATTTATGCTCATGTGTTGGTTTATTTATGCTCATATTCATAATATGAGATGTTCACATGGATGATTGGATATATGGATAATATGAATAATTATGCTTATGGTTATTTATGCTTATGCGTTGGTTTATTGAGATGTTCATGTGGATGATTGGATATATGTACTTATGGAATATGAATAGTTTTATTAATGCATGGTGATGGTGATATGTTATGTGTACCTATGGGATCTATGATGATTTATATATATGGATGCCTAGTTGACTTAGTTGTCATGTATGTATATGTGTATGATGGATTGTGTATGAACATTTTATATATGCAGGATGTGATGTAGTAAATGTCTAACACTTTGTGATGCAGGTGGCGATAGATATACGGGCCTAACACGTGGTGCAGGTGATGATGGATATATGGAATAGTGCTTTTGTGATTTTAGAGGAAATAACACACGACCATAAGTGCCAATAAGAACTGACATGACAATGGGAGGTGTGTATGTGGTGATTGTGAAGATGGATGTCATTTGGCATCTGTCAAAAAGTATCAGTATCCTGAGAAGAATGGAAAAGAATGGGGGAAAGTATTTGCACAACCAAAACCATAGGGTGAGTGTTTAATGCAATGATTATAAAAATGCAATCCTAATTCAATTTGCCATCTTTGGAGCACTGGTTTTTGCTATAGCATAAGACACGATACACCAAGGTATGGAGGACCGAGGTAGATTAGTGTTTAATGCATGAGACAAACACGCCAGGAAAGAAGGCTATCCCAACACCCCAAAGTCACGAAGACCTTGGTCGGGCCAGGTATTGAGATAACCACAAGCACAAAAGGATGTCTGAGCATAACACAAGACCCCAAGGACCTTGGTGGGTACTACGTGAGACAACCAAGAAAAAGCAACAAAAAAAAAGATCAAGATATGCCCCTATGTGGACCAATCAAAACACACCATAATATGATAGATTATGGCGGCCTTGACAAGTGATTATAGGGGGCTCAAATGATAAACAAGAACCAAAAGCCTTAGAAAAAATCGCAATCAATTTCAAATGTCCTTTGCCATAGGATCAAGGGGATAGATGGAGTTGATGAGGTCTGTTAGGAAGGATGTATCCTGTTGAGACCTATGATGAACACTAAGCGAAAAGATCGATATGATATAGGATATTCAAAATTGATTAGATTCATTGGTACAAGCGGGTTTTGTTTGTTAAGGACCAGCTGGATAAAGGCATAGCTTGATGACACAACACAAGGGAGACAAGACACAACCTAAAAACCTAGGGGCTCGGGGGCCGATCAGAGATTAGCCTTGCCTACGTGAAAGCGTAGAGCGCTCGTAGTTCATGGAAAAAGACCATGGATAAAGCAGAAAGAAGACAATGGTGATCGATGATGAAGGACACAACAAAACAGAAAAATGCCCCGGAGGAGGATCAAATGACCAACCTTGCCTACGTGAAAGCGCAGGGGCAACGTAGTTCGATAAAAAGACCATGGATAAAAGAGAAGAGGGACTAGTGAAGACAGATTGATGGAGGACCAAAACAAGTTGATCCAAAAATGCCCCGGGGGCAGATCGAATGATCAGCCTTGCCTACGTGCCAGCGCAGGGGCAATGTAGTTCGACGAAGGATGAAAAAGACACAGGGGGATGAGATCTAGGTGGAGACCGACACGATGGATGATCTTACATGACGACACGGACCGACCGACGAAGGGAGCGAAAGACATAAGCTCAAAGTGAGATATAAAGAAGCTCAGGATGAGGGATAGGTAAGGTGGGTCGTCCAGTGCTCAATCAACAAATACCAAGCGGCCTAGGCTGATGTGGGTGGGGATGATAGTGCGGATGAAAGCACAAATAACTAGGATGTCAGGTAGATAATGATTAAGCCCTCTATGGATGATGCCTGTTAACGGGTTTTCACCATCCATACTTATCCAAGGCGCCACCAAGAGGTGGTTTTCACCATAGGACGGATATAATTCTCTTTAATATTGTTTATTTTTTATTTTTTATTTTCGGATTTTTTTTTTTGATTTTTTTTTACTTTTTTGACTTTTTTGACAGGGTAGATCAAGCGGACTTAAGCGTAAAACCTTTTCAGATGGAGAATATTGACAGGCTCGTCAAGGGGATCTCCTTCCAGAGTAGTCAACCTATAGGCTCCAGATCCATATTTGGCAGTTATGATATACGACCCTAGCCAGTTTGCCTCAAATTTTTCTTTCTTGTCACGGTCCGGTTGAGTGCATTGGTTTTCTTTGAGGACAAGCTCACCAACCTGGAATTGTCTGGGGCAGACCTTTTTATTGTAATGACGCTTGAGGTGATTTTGGTATGCTTGTAAGTGGTCATATGCTCTTATTCTCCGTTCATCTAGTAATTCTAGCTGTGCAAGCCGTGCAACGCGAGCATCTTCTTTGCTTACGAGGTTCTTCAAAGAAATTCTCAATGAGGGGAGCTCAACTTCGATTGGCAAGACGGCTTCAGCACTGTATACTAAAGAGTATGTGGTGGCGCCTGTTGGGGTGCAGATAGATGTACGGTATGCCCAGAGGGCGGGATGAATATGGAGGTGCCAATCTCGTCCAGTGTTATTGACAACTTTTTTGAGGATGCGGATGAGGGTCTTGTTGGTTGCTTCTGCCTGACCATTACCCTGAGGATAATAAGGCGTCGACCAACGATGCTGGATATGGAAGGTGTCACAAAGGTGTTTCACGGCTTGGTTTTTAAACGACTTTCCGTTATCAGAAATGATGGTGGATGGGATACCATATCTGCAGAGAATATGGTAGAGGATGACTTTAGAAATCTGAGTACCGGTGATTTGTGAGAGTGGCATTGCTTCCACCCATTTGGTGAAGTACTCAGTCGCGGTGATGATGAATGTATGGCTGTCGGATGATGGTGGGTGAATCTTGCCAATCAAGTTGAAACCCCATTGAGAAAACGGCCATGGTGCTAGGAGAGGCTGAAGATCTTGTGCTAGAGCGTGGATCAAATCCGCATTCTATTGGCATGGAAGGAATTTCTTCACAAATTTGCAAGCATCGTGTTCCAATGTAGGCCAATAGTATCCAGCTCGTAAGATCCTTTTGGCCAGAGCCATACCATTTGAGTGAGCCCCACAAATACCACCATGTACTTCCATTAGTACCGTTTGGACCTCGGTCTCATTCAGACATCTCAGGAGGATTCCATCATACCCACGACGATAAAGCGTATCACCAACGATGATGTATCAGGACGAACGATGGATAAAGGATTTACGTTGGTTGTGTGTAAGTTCTGGGGGTATGATATTGTTACAGAGGTAAGTATATATGTTGGTACCACGGGGAGGCGGGACCTACAATATCGCACACCATGTCAGTCTCAGGAATATCATGCAGGGATTAAAAGTTGTTCGACAAGAAACTCACACTCTGTTCGATCCTTGGGCATGTCAATCAAAGAACCAATAGTGGCCATGGCATCTGCTGCTTTATTATGCACCCAAGGGATTTGGTCAAACTGTATGGAGGTGAAATATTTTTTGAAATCATCCACCATGCGTTTATAGGGTAACAGTTTATCATCCTTTGTGAGGAATTCATCATTAACTTGTCTGATAACTAGCAAGGAATCCCCAAAGACTTTCAAATGTGTTATGTGCCACTGTTTTGCAATTCTAAGGCCGGTGAGGAGAGCTTCGTATTCTGCCATATTGTTGGTACATGGAAACGCTATCCTGAATGATTTTGGGATGTAGTCACCTTGAGGAGTGACTAACATAATTCCTGCCCCCGATCCACTATGAGTGTATGAGCCATCGAAATATAACGTCCAAGTTGGTGCTTCTGTCACTGTGTAGATTTCTTCATCCAGGAATTCAGCGTCTAAGGGGTAGGCATCTACCAATGGTGCTTCGGCCAACTGATCAGCAATAACTTGTCCTTTTATGGCTTTGCGCTCTACATACTCTATGTTAAATTCACTGAGGATCATGACCCATTTGGCCATGCAGCCAGTCAAAGTGGTTTTGGATAATAAATACTTCAAGGGATCAATTTTGGTGATTAATTTGATCGGATGGCTGAGCATGTAATGGCGAAGTTTCTGTGTACTGAAGACTAGTGCAAGGCACGCTTTTTCCATAGGGGAGTAATTTGACTCATAGCCAACTAGTGTTCAGCTAATGTAGTAGATTGCCCTCTCTTTGAATGACTCATCATGTTGCGCCAATAATGCCCCCAGTGCGACTGAGGTAGAAGAGATATAAAGCAGGAGAGGTTTTCCTGGAATAGGCGGCATCAAAATTGGTGGATGAGCTAAATATTCTTTAATTTTATCAAAACCCATCTGACACTGTGAGGTCTATCAGAAGGTGGAATCTTTCTTCAAAAGATGGATAAATGGCTGACATTTATCTACGAGCTGGGCTATGAACCGTCAGATGGACTGCATCTTTCCCTGGAGGCTTCTTAACTGCTTTAGATTGCGTGGAGGTGGCATGTCCAGAATAGCCTTTACCTTGGCAGGATCAACTTCAATACCTCTGCGAGAGACTATGAAACCCAGTAACTTCCCTGACGTGACCCCAAAGACACACTTTTTTAGATTTAGCCGCAACTTATAATGTTCTAACTGCTCAAATATCTTTTTCAGGATGGCGGGATGTTCTGCTCGTGTTCTGGATTTCCCTAATAGGTCATCAACATAATCCTCCATGATGATATGTAAAAGGTCATGGAAGATGACCGTCATCACTCTTTGATATGTTGCCCCACATTTTTTAGACCAAAGGGCATAACATTGTAACAGAACATGCCCCAAGGAGTTGTGAAGGCAGTTTTGTGTTGGTCTTCAGGTGTAATTCGAATCTGGTTATAACTAGAGAAGCCATCCATAAGGGATAACATTTCATGTACTGCTGTTAGGTCGACCAACATGTCAATGTTAGGGAGAGGGAAATCATCCTTTGGGCAGGCTTTGTTAAGATCTCTAAAGTCTGTGCAGACCCGAATGTCTCTGTTTGGTTTGGCCACATGAACTATATTGGAAATCCATTCAAAGTAGTCGATTGGTCTGATAAAACCCGCGTCCAGTAACTTCTCCAATTCCTTCTTGACTAACAACGTGACCTGCGGATGCATCTTGTGGAGTTTTTGCTTGACAGGCTTGGCATCTGGGCGGATGTCTAAGTGATGAACCACTAGGGTAGGGTCTAAGCCTGGCATGTCTGAGTATGACCAAGCAAAGTTAACGACTCCTTGGAGTAGCTGCACAAAGACCGGATACTCTTGTTCGGAGAGTGACTTAGCCACATAGGTGATCTTAGGACTGTCAGCAGTTCCCAAATTAACTTCTTGCGTCTCTTCAATCAGAATAGATGATCTGGCAGATAGCTAAGTTCCCATAAGGGGAAGATGAACATCTCCATCTTCAGGTGCCTCTTTGAGGTTTTCGCCATTAGATGCGTCCTTTATTTTTACTTTTTCAAGGTCAGGAAGTGCCTTAGGGAGGTTTTCACTAGATGACCGCCTTTTACTTTTCTTACTTTTATTTTTGTGACTGGAGTGTTCATCCTCCCCCAATCCCATAAGGTTGACATATGTGTTCGTAGACATATTGACAGGTGTGGTATTGTGTAGGTCCCAATCGATAAGTTCAGGGTGACGAAGGGACAAGCTAATGGTGCAGACGGATAGGCATTCGAACATGGATGATAGGTCGGTATGATCGACATCATCGTACGCATGTATGATAGATTCCTCCTCGGGTATGTCTTCTAATGAGCCATCGTCCATGGTGATACTATTGGAAGTATTAGATGATGTTGCGGGGATTTTTTGTTTCTTGTCATACCCAATGCCTACTTTCTTTGGTAACTGTGGTGTATCAATGGGTTGTAACCGCCCTTGTTCCTCTTTTCCCAGGCCTCTACCTTGATAATTATGTTTTTCCACGAACTTTGTTGGCCAAGGGTACTTTTCTTGAAAATATTTCTTTAAAGGAGTCTCTGGTTCGGGCTCTTCTCGGTAGACCCACTGGCTTATATCCTCTTCTGGTGTATCGATCTTGACACTCAGAGATCTGAAAGTGGTAGTAGGGATGTTTTGTCCACTGAAGGTGATGGTCTTGTCTTCCTTTTGTGTAGCACGTGAAGGTTGACCGTACTCATGTGGTGACGGTGGCATTGTGGCTACATTGAGAGCCATATGCATTTCATATTCACCACACCCTTTGTCGATGATCTGGACTTTGGTGACTGAAGGATTAGTGATGGAGGATGGAGAGGTTATTGCAGTGGATGGTGGATTGGAGGACGATGACTGGGATGCCCCCATTTCAACCCCATGACAATAATGTAAATGGGGAAAAGATGTTTCTAAAGCACGACAGTATTCAAACGGTTGGGGGTCGGCATAGATGGTGAACTCTTGTCCGTTGACTGGGAATTTGAGGCACTGATGGTATGTGGAGGGGACGGATTGCATAGCATGGAGCCATGGGCAGCCAAGGAGGAGATTATACAGTAAGTCCAGATCAAGGACGTGACAGGTAGTATACTGAAGCACAGGTCCCACTTGGATAGGAAGACTGATAATTCCTTCTGAATTTCTTTCTGCATTGTCATAAGCTTTGATTGTAATGATCTGGTTGCTTAAGTCCGCTTGAGTAGACCCCACCTATTTTATGAATTTCAAAGTACACAAATTGAGGGCAGAGCCAATATCTACCAAGACCCTTTTTATTTTATGGCGAGCAACTATGACTTCAATGTGTAAGGGGCGATTATGATTGACATCGATGTTTGGCATATCGTCTTGACTAAAGTGCAGGTGATGAGACAAAGCCAAGTGTCCCATCAAAGCTTGGAATTGTGTGGGGTCGATGTCATTTGGCACATGGGTTTCCTGCAAGGCTCTATTGAGGATTTCTTGATGTACCGGGGAAGACTTAAGCAAATCCA
Organism: Sequoia sempervirens; assembly: GCA_007258455.2. Taxonomy (NCBI): domain Eukaryota; kingdom Viridiplantae; phylum Streptophyta; class Pinopsida; order Cupressales; family Cupressaceae; genus Sequoia; species Sequoia sempervirens. The sequence goes on from VDFB02345183.1 coordinate 286,392, forward strand.
AAATGGATATATGAGCGGGGGTCTTCCTTAAGTGATCAATGATGTTGTACTGAGAGTTTACATGAGTCGGTTGGATGGGTGCAGAGGCTGCAGGGATGGTGATGCGGGCTCGTCGTGTAGTAACAGCACATTGAGGGTATTTGGATTTAACGTGTATCATGGATACTCGGGGTTCCACCTGTTCAATGTAATGAATGACACCTTCATAATTGAAGGGCACATTCTTGTAATTCACATTATTTGTGTTATTGTTTTGAGGATTACTGTTGGAGGTGCTAGGACCTTGACTATGGTTTGGGAAGGCGTTTTGATAGATCTGCAGTTGAGCATTGGACGACGAAGGTTGACTGGGGTCAACTTTGATATCTCCTCGATCAATGAGATCTTGGACATAATTTTTTAAGCCCTGACACTTATTCAAAGAGTGTCCCTTGATTTTATGAAAGTCACAATACTCATTTTCTTTAAACCATGCCGACTTGGGTTTGGACTCGTCAAATGGCTTGGTGACAGGGTATGTGATGGGGTAATTGATTTGTAGCAATTTATTAAAAACAATACTCAAGGGTTCACCCAATTGAGCGTATTGACATTTGGTGTTCCCTTGGTTATTTTGATTAGACTGTTGGGGAGGACGGGGTGTCCCTTGCGGTATAGATATGGCATTAGGTATGGATTGTTGTTGTCTCTGGGATGTGTTAGCCACGTGGACATGTTTAGTATCTGTGACACCATCATTTACTGCATTTTTGTTCTTGTTCCAAAAATGTGGCTTGTCATTGAATGTCCTTTCCTTATCTTGATTATATATTTTGATGTGCCCTTTGGCAACAAGAGCACGTTCAAGGATGGGTCCCTTCTCTACTACCTCCGCGAAAGTGGTGACACAATGTAATCTAAAGTTATGAGCCATGTCGGGATGAGAGTTCTCCACGAAGAGGGTGACCATGTCCTTTTCTTTCAAAGGGGTCTTCATTCAGCTTGCTAGGGCATGCCACCTTTGGAGGTAGTTAGTAAAGGTTTCCCCTTCACGCTGTTTCTCTTTGAGGAGATCCAAGGTATCGGTATCTTTCTCCAAATTGAAGGAGAAGTAGGAGACAAACTTTTCTGACAGGTCAGCAAAAGATTTTATGGACCCCTTTTCGAGGGTCATGAACCACCCTAGGGCGTTGCTTGCCAGACTCCGGGGGAATAGGCGCAAGAGATAGTTGTCATTGTGGATAACTTCTTGACACTGGGAGTAAAATTCCTGCAAGTGGGCCTTAGGATCCTTGTTTCCCTTGTATTTGTCAAATTTTGGTATCTCGAAATGTTTAGGAAACAGGATTAATGAGATGGAGGGATCATATGGATATGGGCATATGTCTTCAAACTTGAATGATTGTTTTGTAGCCCCGGCTTGAAGGTCCTTAAGTGCGGCTTTGATTTCTAGTATGTCCGCATTGGCCGATGAGTTGGATGGATATTGATGGTAGGACGATGAAGGATCCTACTGAAAAGGCATCGGATTGTTGAAATACGAGTTTGGATGATTGGATGACGATATGGCTTGCTGGTAAGATGAGGGATTTTGTTGATACAGGGGCTGTTGTTGTGGGGTATAATATGGATTTTTTTGATAAAAGTGCGGGGTAGGTTGTTGAGGAACTTGGATGGGACGCTGCGTGTTGGTTTGTTGGTATTGAGGGTATTGTTGTGACTGTTGGGAGGCCGCATAAAGCGATTGTTGGGGAAATTGTTGTTGGTTGTGATAGTAGTAGTGTTGGGGAGGTTGAGGTGGGATATTGTGTTGTGGTCAAGCTTTCAGATGCAAAATGGATGCGAGAAAGGGGGATATGGTCTGAGTGATAGGTCGAGATGGATTGCCTTGTGATTGGTAGGGCGGTTGTTGTGAAGAGGCCAAGGTATTGTGCATAGGTTGTTGCGGATTAGATGGCGGAGGCAGCGTAGAAGTGTTTTGTAAAGGGGGTTGATGGGAACCGCTCGGAATGTTCAGCTGGGGTGTGCCTTGTGGAGGTAATTGAGGCGGAATGTTAGATTGGTGAACCTGTTGAGGTGGTAGATTTGTAGTCCCAGGAGGTGGCAGCGATGTGGCAAAGGAGGTGCCCCCAACATTGACTATAGGTTGGTTTGGAGGAGGGGGCGCGGTTAACGTTAATGGCGGAGATTGTGGAACATTTTGTGGCATACCATAAGCAAAAGGATTGTTGGGATCAGGCACTTGAGGTCCTCCTATAGCTGAGGTCAGAGCATGTGGGGGATAGTTAACCTGATAAAGAATGACATTGCCAAATTCAGGTTGATGCCAACCCTCAACTGGAGGAATATTGGGGAAGTAGGAACCTTCTGGTGTATCTCGTGACCCTTGGAGTACGTTAGATGGGGCACCCCCATATTTGGACCAGTCAACATTCGAGGGGGGTTTGACACCCTTTTCAATTAGGTGGGCCAAGATTTATTCCCCATGTTTTTCAAGCAAACGATCAGTCATTTGCACATTGGCGGAATTACTAAAATGTTCCTCAAGTGTGAGTTCAGGTTGATTAACCATACTTTCTTCACCGTGTGGTGAGTTATTCTGATTCTCAGTGTTAGAATAGGATGAAGTATCATTATGAGGATCATGAGGGACATTGGTGCCCTTGTTAGGATCTGATGAGACGTTGATTGTGTTTTTGGGATCTTGAGGGTTGTTTGATTGGGCATTCTGAGCTTGATGGTTGGCCATTTTCTTTGCCTGTGAACAGGTCTGAACGGGCATGCAAATGCGGGATGAGTAGATTAATGCTTTTGTCAAATGATTTGATTGTGATTGGATAAGGTGTGATTTGGATGGGGTTTGGATTTGGATCAGATTTTATTTGGATATATTGGATTGGATTGGATTATGATTGGATTGGATTTGGGTTTGGCAAGATTGGATTAGATTGGATTGGACAAGATTAGATTGGATTGGATTGGATTGGATTTGGCACGATTGGATTAGATTGGATTGGATTTGGCGCGATTGGATTAGATTGGATTGGATTGGATTGGATTTGGCACGATTGTATTAGATTGGATTGGATTGTTTGGTTGATTGGACAATTTGATCGAATGATTGGTTTTGATAGATTTGGATGATTGGATTGATATGATCGAATGATAAAAGATGGATGACGAAAGATAAGAGGGAGACCTTGAGCTTAGTCAAATGAAGTTACCCTTAGCAACCCAGAACTTTAATTGATTAAGAGGATGATCACGACACCGAATCCACCTTAAGATAGGAATGGATTGATTGGGCCGAGGATGATAACTTACGCCACCGAATTCACCTCAAGATGGAAGCAAATTGTTTGGGGTCGAAGTTAAAGACTAATAATCAAATTCAAGTGCTAAGGTCAATTTGGGTAACCACTTTGCAATACAAGGTTAGGATGGTTTGGTTATAAGTGGTATTTTGGTGATGTGAATGGTAAAGTTATGGAGTTTGTTAAGTGAGGGGATGGACTTTTAAATGGATTAGGGAAAAATTAAAATGAATGGGTAGATTAAAGATAATTGTGGAGAATGAGTGGGGATTTAGAATGGTTAAACGGAAGCTCGAAACGATGAGATGGAGGTTTAAATAGATCAAATGGAGGTTTTGGGAGGCTTAAAGTGACAAAATGAAGGCCTAGTATGATGAAATAATGGTTGGGAATGATTAAATGATGGTTTAGAGGCTACACAGACCCAAATGGGGCAATTTCGGGTGCTTAGGAGGGCAAATCCACCCCTCTGCAACAAAAATTGAAGGCGTTGACAACTTTCTACAGCAAATCAGGGGCGCTTCCGCCTTTCTGCAGTAAGACAAAGCTTGGTTTTGATGGTAAAGGTTATGGCAAGGATGCAAAATAATAAAGTAAAGCCAAAGTATCAAAGATTTCACAGATTTTTCACAAGAAACACTTCAAGCAAGTACAATCCTATGATTAATGTTAAGGGTATGGCTAGGCAAGGTCTTAATCTAGGATGCACAAAGCTTCTAGGGAGTCCTCGATATAATCTCAGTATGTGAGGCACAACCGTGAACACCAGCCTGTCACAAGCGTGAGTTAGGAACCCCAACGAGATACTGAAAGGCTTGGACCAACTCTTCACATCTATCTAGGTATCACCCTAGCTTCGACGCTCCACCAATTACGACGTGACTGGATTGGGGTACAACTTTTGTTCTCCCCCCTTTCTATACCCTGTCGATACGCATGGTTGGAATCGTCCCTTGGGGTGATGAAATCCCCAAGCAGGTCCCACTAGAAAGAAGACACTAACCGTTTCCAACTACTCTCCAGGCTCACACGAAGTGCAAGGGGAAAGCGGAAACAAATTAATGCCCCCTTGGGTAACACAAGAACATACAATCACAACAAGCAATGAAGTTTATTCTCCCTAATTAGACTATGTTCCAAAACAACAAAGATAATTTTTCAAAAATCTGATCAAATAGATGGTCCTGCAAGCAAATATTATATGTATTCTTCTTCGTCCTTGATCAAATTACACCACAATATGCTGTAAAATGTTAACAAAAAATACCAATATCCTTGCCAAAACAATGTTAGAGGGTTACTACTTGAAAATAGCAAAAAATAGGAGCAAAAATGAAGCTAAAATGACTGTTTTACCTTCCAAATTGTGCTATTTTGGGGCGCTTTCGCCCTTTTGCAGCAAAATAGGGGTGCTTCCGCCTTTCTGTAGCAAAAATGGGGCGCTTCCGCCTTTCTGCAACAAAAATAGGGGTGCTTCCGCCTTTCTGCAGCAAGAGGTTAGAGGGCGCTTCCACCTTTCTACAACAAGAGGTTAGAGGTGCTTTTGCCTTTCTGCAACAAAAAGCTTAGAGGGCACTTCTGCCTTTTTGCAACAAAAAGGTTAGAGGGGGCTTCCGCCTTTCTGTAGCAGACAAGAGGGCACTCTCGCCTTTCTGCGGCAAGGCAGAGGGCGCTTCCGTCTTTCTGCAACAAAAAGGTTAAAGGGCGCTTCTGCCTTTCTGCAACAAACTTTATCAGATTTTCAAGAAAAAAAAGAAAGTTGTGCCCCTCCCACTGCAAGAAAAGTGTTAGAAAAACCTTCTAAATATATCCCTAATTGCAGCTAACTCGTTAGAAGAAAATAAAACTTTCAGATGTAGGGTGCTTCCGCCTTTCTGTAGCAGACAAGAGGGTGCTTCTGCCTTTCTGCAGCAGGATAGAGGGCGCTTCCACCTTTCTGCAGTAGGACAGAGGGCGCTTCCACCTTTCTACGACCTTTTCCTGCACAATTCTTAGCCAAAACAAAGGTTAAATGCAAGAACCCGTTTGTGGGTCCCACCGAGCGTTCCAGAAATGTGAACCTAAGAATTTTATCCTACTTTAATGTACAAAATAACTAAGAAATGCAAGTGATAAAAGACTAAGGACACTTCAAAATTAACCAAAAGAGAGATAAATCAAGAAGGAAAATGGACAAAACAAGATATAAACGATTTCACCTTCCTTGCTGTTGATGTCTCCTTGATTGGCCCTTGCTTGGGATGATTTTGTGTGCTCCTTAAATGATTGCTTGAGTGACTAAATGCAAGATTGAATGTGCAAAATGATGGCTAGATGATAGTGAAGGAAAATTGGTAGCATGTAGTTATGAAAATCAAAAAGTGTTTAAAATGCCCTTGAGGAGGGGGTATTTATAGGAGAATTTGAATTTTCTAGAGAATTCAACGGTCAAGATTGCTCCAACAAGGCCAAGATGAAGGGTTATGGTGGGTTGAGAACCCACAAGCCCTCACATCTTGACATGTGGAGGGTGAAGTGGACAAGGGGATATGAGGTGTAAGTGAGGTGTCAAAAAGGTACATGAGGTGGAGGAAGGACATGCACCTTGGGGAGTGAGGAGATTTCCTCAAAAAGGGATTCCTTGTCCCCAAGTGGGATGAAAGGGATATTTGAGGAATTTTGGAATTCCTCAAAAATCTATATGGGAAAAGGAAAGGTGGTTGGGGATATAAATGTGAATTAAAAATTCACATTCCTAGGAGGATCTAGAGGATAAAAGGTGGGCTCCAAAAAGGTAGGAATTGGTCACATGTGGAGATTGTGACAAGTCCAAGGTTTTAGAAGCCTTGGAAGAATGGAATGTGAATTAAAAATTCACATATAAATGAGGGGAATCTAGGACAAATAATTATGGGAAAGGGGGTCAATGCCAAAAGAAGGTAAATGCAAAGGTTGGCTAAAAAGTGGTGCTAAATCTAGCTAATGACCTTGGTTAAGGTTGTGCAAACATTGGATTAGGCTAATTAATAGAAGATTAGAGGCAAGTGGCAAATGTAGGAAGATGTGACATTAATCTCTGATTAAGAGGATGCACATCATAATCATGAATTAATTAAATTAATTCAGATTAGGGCAAGGTTATGGAGGATGTGACAAGGAGAGAGAAAATGAGGAATTTTAAATTGATTTTAAATCAAAAGAGTAAAATGACTAAATTAAATAAATTAGTGTATTTATTTAATTTAGAGGGGAAGAAGGTGAAAGATAAAGCATTAATTATTAAATTTAATACTTTATAGATATGAGATAAAAGGTATAATATTAATTTAATAAATTAATATTAATATGATAGAAGGAAAGGCAGGAAATTTAATCGTATGGAAGTGATTAAATTTGGATGTCTACACTTTTAAAGTAACAAGATATCGATTTGCCATTCTAGGCCTTCTCATCTTATACTCAAGACTGAACTAGCTCTAGAGTCTATAAGCGAGGCATAATAATCTTATTAAAGATTTTAATTCTAACTATTGTGTTGTTTAGTTATCACTGACTTACTAACTCTTTGTAAGTTACCATGACACCATTTTGTGTGTCGGCCCTCACACAGAGCCACTCCCCTAAACATAACATAGGAATTTTAGGTTTCCCTGACTAAGGTATACAAGGTGCACAAAATTCAATCATATAATAACATACGATGCACAACGGTCATTAAATCTTTTATTCATAAAACCAGGGGTCAATACACCATACTATAACATATGCACTACCCTAGTCAACTCAAGAATTGCATTTCAACAATAACAAGCACCCTTACTATATAGATCATTCTAGAAGACTTGCATATCTAAGACATTCCTCAAAGAATTTTCAATTAAAAACACAACAGATTCACAACTAAAAATTTCAAAATCTTTTCTACAGATACCCATAACAAATTTTTGACAGGAAACTTCATTTAAAATTCTTCAAAGTTCTTTCCTATTTCCTTTGAGAATTTTCTACTGTTTTAACCAAATCTTTACAAAATTCACCAAAAAGAAATACAGGAATCACAATACAAACATTTCCTCAAACATTTTTTTTTTCTAAAGAAAACAAATTAAATACAAAGGAAAATACATGTTTTCCTGTAACTTGAAAATTGCCTGTAGAAGAAAACCTTTGTTGCTTGTAGCGTGCAATCCTCCAAAGCTTCTCCAGAAAACCCAAATCCAAAGAAAGCTAAAACCAACCAAAAAGATCTTCTAGCCAAGAGATCTTCCAGAAATATACAACAATTCACAGGAAATAACTAATTCTTCTCAAAAACAATTTTAATAGCAGACTATTTTTTTCATTTCCCGTGAAGAAAAAGGTAATCCTCTATTTCCCAAATCCCCAATAATATTCGAGGAAATCCTCAACCAAAAATCAATAAATTCACTGGCACACATGTCGAGAAGAAAATATCTTCCAACCACTTACGGGTAATTCTTTCTTTCCTCATTTTCAAAATTTGCATGCCTTTTTAAAATAATTTAAAATTTTCAATTTTCAAAAATACAAATTTCCTTTTTCTTTATTTAATTTATTTATCAACTTAAATACCATTTCCACATAATAAAGCAATTTTAATTTAATTAAATGAATTTAATCTCAATGATTAAATTACTTAACCAAACAAACTAATTAATTAATTAAATAAAATATAAAATCTTATTTTTCAACATTTAAAATTAATTTAAAACCACAGTAAACTGAAGAATAATAAACTATTATTAAATTGACAAAATTTTCCTTTCAAGCAAATGATCCAACCAGGGACAAACAAAACAATCAAAGACTCTAAACTAAAACTGATGATGTACTGTGACTGGGTTAAAAACTAGACTAGGATAAACCATGTTACTACCTCCCAATCAACATTTCCGTTGAGTCTTGACATGCTTAGACCTGAGTACCCAGGTGGAGTCGGTGTCATGTACCTGCAATCCTGCAACCAAACAAATAACATGCATATATATATCATCCATTGTACAAACACACCATGCGAAAAAAATCACGGACATCACAGGGCACTCGCAAGCGAGTGATGCAACTTCGTTCTCCACACCAATACACGTCACATCAGACTGACAAATTAAATAACAGTTAGTCCATCATAAACATATATATAGCAATAACATCTAAAGGAAATATCCATGCTATCACAAATCATGTCAGAAATCAATTATCATCATACAATGTATCATCATATCACAAAGTGAATCCACTGTTGCTCAAAATCAACGATCAAAATATCCAAACTAAAGTACCAAAGTCTAACAGTGTGAAAACATGCAACATAAAACATAAGCATAAATGGAGGGGTACTACATCATTCACAAGCTCACAATTATATTCACTGCTTGTGCATACTCAACATATTTTTAGTTTAGGAATTATGAAAATGTGTGGTTTCTCATAAAATTATGGTACAATTGTCCATTATCAAGAACTGCTTCCCCTCTCAAATGATGCTCTCCCTCTATGTGAAAAAGGGGAAAGTCTAACATGCATCCACCTAATGACAATAGATAGTAGTTAGTCCAAGCCAAAATCAAATGATTGCAATTACAAATCACTAATAAAAATTTAAAATATTTGTTGCATAAAATATGTGCAAAGTACCTAAACAAATTTTATCATATTATTCAACAATTATTCAAAAGTGACAAACATGTGCAAAACATTATAAACAACTAGATATAATCTCAAATCATGAGTATTCTAAAAAACAATAAAATACTAAATATCATAATAAAATACAATCATAATGTCATCACAATAAACACATATATTTGAAAATATTAAAAATACACACATTTAATTAACTAATTCAAAACATTAAAAATTTATCCATTAAGAGTAAATGAAAATAAGATGTGACATTTGGAAAAAGGAAGACGAATAAAATATTTCTTATCTCTAGAGAATTTATATATTTTTTATTATTAGGAATGTGCACAATAAAAAATAATTATTTGATTTTATTTATGAATTTGAAAATATAAAATTTTAATATTAGTTTTAAGTGAATTATTTTATAATGAAGAACCAAAAAATATAATAATTTAATATTATTAGTTTTGAAAAAAGATGTGCATGCAATAATACATTTTAATATAATTTTTTAATAAAGAATATAATATAATTTTTTATTAGTGTCAAAAAGCTCTCTTTGAGAACTACACAATTGTATAGGTTTGGTCATCAAATTTTTCTATTTGATTTATGCTTGTTATTTTTGAAGAGTTCATTTGAGAAGTGTTTTCCATGTTTATCTCTTTGTGCATATGTGTTTTATTTATGTCATTCACGAGGAGTTAAGGAAATGTTATTGGGCTTATTCTTGGTTATAGAATGGATTTAAGTTTGATCTTGCTTGGTTTTAGAGAGGCTTAAATCCATGTTGGTTATATGAAATACATGTTTTTATTTGATCTATGAGATTGAATAGTTGGGTGTTGTTAAGGATTTTTAGTTTGAGTTGTGAAGGGGATCTAACATGGCACAACTTAGCACTTTGAGGTGTTGGTAGGACATGTTATGTGATATAATTTATAGGTTTTCCCTCTTTATTATATGGCTACTTCCTCAAGGTTCATATTCACATGGTTTAGTGTGGTAGACCTGGGAGAGTTATAATGATTTATTGTGAGGAAGGATACATCGATTTTGTTGCATATGTATATCATTGTAATTGTTCTTTGTTACTAAATGGTTTTGTTAATCAACCACACCTTGGTATGATTATTGGTTGGTAGATTTGTATGCCTTGATCTATTTTTAAAATTTGACATATCTATGTAGTGAGAGTTTTTAGATGTGTATGTTCTTGAATGACAAGTTTCATATGAGGAGCTTGTGATTACCATTTGTGGGTTGGATATGTTGTTGGCATGAGTTCTACTGATGTTTTCTATAACTTTGGAGGTATCGATGATTGGATGCATTAGAATTTTATGGTATATTTTTTATTCGTGGTTGTTTTTTATTGGTAGCAACTGAGAGCCCTTGTTATCACTTAGATTTGATGCTTGATTTATTTGGATTAGTGCATCTTCACCTTGGCTTGTTCCTTTTATTCCATATGTGGCATGTTGGAGGATGAGAGGAGTTCTTGCTTGCGATGGTGATCACCTTGGATGTCATTATAGGTACCTTGATGAAGCACAAGATCATGATGGAGATTCATGTGTTTGTATGATTGGTTGTGATGATTTATTTTATTAATTGACCCTTATGCAATGTATACAACAAGTGAAAGAATGTTATGAAAAAGAGTGTTGTACACCTTGCATAAGAAGAAAATTATTTTAATTATGTAAAATAAATATTTATTTGTGGCACATCTTTAAATATGTGTTAAGCCACATTAAACATTCATTTTCATCTATTTGTAAAGTTGTATTGTAATATTGATTAAATATTTTATGTGTGGATTGCATATTGAAAAAATATTTAATGTTATGAAATTAGTACCAAAAAGTAAATATAGGGGTTAAGGGTTTTGTGCTCTCATCTAGTTTTGAGACTATGGTTTAGCTAATATCACTTAGTGGTTTTGTGTAAGGATGAATTTATAAAAACAATTACATGTTTAATGGTTGAGGTTGACTGTCATTTGTATTGAGCTTTTTTGTAGTGTACACATGTGATACATTACATGGGATATGTGGTTGCATGGATAACCATTATGCTTGGACACATGAAGGATGCATTAGAGGAGCTTGATTTTATAGAAGCATTCATAAAGAATTTATAAGTGTGTTGTAACATTTTCATTATTGAATAATATATATTGTGTGGATGCTTTTGGAGGTTGGGTTTTTCCCTCATGAGGATTTTCTTAGGTTATATCTCATGTAATATTGTTGTATATTTTTTATATTGTTGTATATTTTTTTATCTTTGAATTATATTTATTCTATTAACACAAATACATCATTTTCTCATAGGATTGTGTAGGAAATAGTTTGATCAACTTGGTCATTTCCTAACACTATTTATGCTCATGTAAATTCAACTTTTCTTGGTGATGTAATGTCTCCATGGGGAGATGAATCTATTGATAAATTATGACATTTTTTTTTATCATGTGAATGATTTGTAATATCTATTGTGTCCTGTTTGATTATATTAATATACAACATCCTTTATGTCATGGTTCTACTCATAAATGAAGGGCTCAATATGAACATATAGGGTGTCTAAGAGGTTTATCTCATGGGTTTCATTTGAATGAATGGAATACAATTTATCTTATGGTTTAGGATGGTTGATAACATATCATATCTACTTTGGTCCCAATACCTTGAGACATCATCACCCATAAAAGATTGGCCAATATTTAATTTTGTTCATCTCTTGATAGGAATCACATAATTATAGTTTCTAGTGCTCTCATTGAAAGAGGGTCTACAAGCAATTTATATTATGACTGCCTTCCACCACTAGAGTTAGGATATCTATGAGTTAAGTCATGTGGCCTATTGTGTTGACATACATGTACTATTCCTACGTTGTGGTAGGGGTGCTATGTGGTTGGTATCTATAATTAACCTTCTTGTCTTGTGTGAGGTAGTGATACTCAAGTTTAGAGTATCATTGGGAGATGCCTCCAAGATGAGTTTTAGGGACTAAGTGTGTGTGTGTCATGTTTGATGAATCTTTGTGTGTTTTTAATTATATGAGTTATTATTGGTATGATTTTACAATGTATGATGTGCTTTTACTATAAGTTTATCCTATGTACTTCCTCTATGCTTCTTTGTTTTATGTTATGGATTTTGCATTTAAGTTGAGTATGTTTGGATTATGTATTGTTTGTATGCTACTAATTTTGTGTGTTTTTGTGTATTTAAATTATGAATATTGGTATGTCTAGAAACTTGTGTTGTGCAAAGGATAGGATCCATGCAGTTCTACATTGTGTAGGTGCTATTAGTAAGACATATACCATCATACAAAGAGATATTTCATAGCAATTCATGTGGATCTTGTATGCTATCTTGGATGTATGTACTAAGTCAAATCTTACAAGGTTGAAAAGATTTATGGTTTTTATTGATGGTCATATTTGGCTTGTTTATGTTCTTGCATTCATATGCATGTTAGATGTTGGAAATGGTGTGTTATGGAATCTTGGTTGTCTTAGAATTATTGTCTGACATGTGAATATTATTGAAAATGTTCTTTGTGAAATATATTCCATCTATTTGAAATTTTGTGGATCTATGGTTTCATGTGTATGATTATGTATTAATAAATGAATGAAATAAACAAGATAATCACTAAGATTACATTGTATCACACTTTTGGATTGTGGATGGGGATGAAAGTTATATCCTTATGGTAGGTTCAAAATCTTCCCCAATCAATAACTAGAGCATATGATCTTAGAGGATTAACTTGTAACAATGAGCTTAAAGTTCTTCAAATATTATTTATGGTGTGTATATTATTTTTAGACTGTGCATGTATATGTGTGGTTAGCCTCATGGCCTATTATATTATTATCGTGGATGGGATTGTAGTTTGACCCCTTACATATCTTAGTTATGAAATAATGTTATCTTCATTGTTGAGTATTGGATATGTACTTGTGAGACTTTGATATTGTTACAATGTACTTATTGTTTGCACTACTTAAATGAGAGTTATATATTGTGTGGATCATATCAAACATCACTTGTATGTCTTGCACATTGTAGTAATAAGTTACCCTAGAAGTAAATGGAAGTAGTTAGAAGTTTATGTTGTACCTTTTTGTTAGCATTGAGATGTGTGTTTTAGTTGATGCTTAAGAAATTTTGAGGTTGCATTTTTTAAGTTAATACAATTATGAGGTTTATCATAGGGCATTATTAGTGAACACATCTAGAATTTGCTATTTTGGAGAATAAAAAGAATATAGAAACATTTACATTAGAGCATACCATCCTAGGACCACTAAATGTTTGTTTGTTATCCTTGATCCCTTCAATCAGAGTCCTAATGTTGGATAGTTAGGGGTTTGGTCGAAGATAATATGACCCTCACAATATGATAGATTCTCTGAAGGTGTTTGTTTATAAACATCATTTGTCCTTACAATAACTAGACATACAACAATTAAAGCAAGTGAATTACACTAATCTACCTCTTGTCATTCAATTCCACATGCAATAGTTTAGGTCCTTATCAAAGATCAATCTATGCATGTGAAGACCTAATCATCTCTCATGAAGGTGAAAAAGAGCAAATAATTGATTAATTTGCATAATCAAAAAGCTTTGTTTTAGCTACCCTTAAAAATCTAGAGCATTAGTAAATGAGTCCCTAATATATGACACACTACCTTTCTATCATATATTATTAAAGCTAATTAACATATTTATTTTAGGATTGATCATAGCTCATTACTCTAAGATAAAATTAAGAAATCTAGATAGCTCACATGACTAGAATGGTTGGCTTGACTCTTGTGTTTGCTCCCCAAGGTCTTGGGTTTGACTCCGAGGCTTGAACTTGATGCATGTGGGCTGTTGGCGGTTGCATGCATCCCAGGGGATTAGTCTCACCCCACCTTGCCCCATCTTGTCCCCAATTTGACAAAAAAAATGTAAGACCAAAATAAGACAAGTTGGACACTAGATTGGGTCGCAGAGACATCAAAAATAAAAATAATTGAAATCTAGATTTATATGTTAAACAGCAGGCTTACTTTATGCTTATTTAATGGTGCTTGTCCGATGGTTACGCCTGCTGGTTCGTTACTTTTGTACCCTCTGCATTATTAGACAGGACTAGGTATTAAAAAGGCTCTCATTATTGTAACCATTGTCTGTTACTGTTGTGATTGGGTCACCAAGAAAATCTTCCCCCACAAGTGTACGAACACAAATTCAATTCTATCACTGTAAACGGCTTTACTCCAGTGATTACTGTTTGGTTGTTCATCTCCTGCAATTGGGTCGCCGATAAAATCGTTCCCCACAAATGAACGATGGAAATTCAATTCTAATACAGTACCTGAATGGGCATTTACCCGAATTCTATAAATCATTGTGGTGCAAAGAGTCCATCAAGTTTATTGCCCCTGGGAGTTTTAGAGACATCCATCACATCCTGTAAGAGAGCTTCTGTATCTGCGGAGAATTTTGTGCAGTCCCAGGTCTGGTGTCTTCACCAATAAATTACAATCACCCCATCATTATTGTATTGCCATAACAAGAAATTAAATGCCGTGCAAGCTGCAGCTTGGTTCGGCGCCATGAGTGCGGGATGTTTAAGCCAGTGTCAGAGTGGGGAGTGGGGCAAAGGCCGTGAAGGTACTTTAATGGCCCACTGGAGTCTCTAGCATTTACTAGGTGGGTACCCAGTAACTGAAACATGCATTATAGAATTAGGAATTAAACAGAACATTCCTGCAACTTTTTGGGCTTGCAGGCAGATATGCCTGTTTTTGTTGTTCCCCCACTTTCTCAACAAACTAAATGATAATAACGTTCACAAGACTAAATAAATTCATGGGACCAAAACATCAATGTTCTTCTTATCTGAGGTATGTGAATAACTAAGACTCCTTACATGCTCAAAGACGTGATACATTTTCCTTTTTAAAGACTTTTATTGAATGAATTAGGACAAATCTTACCATAAATATTTTGAAATGATAACATGATATATTCTTTTTGGTGTTTATTTAGACAAACTTCAAGACCCCCACATTGACAATTATTGCAACACTTCCAACAATTATTTCCTATGAGGACTTGGGAATGAAATCATTTGGAATTATTGATGAGGTTTTGATCTAATAAAATATTATTTTATTAACTCTAAGGCATGTTCAATTGGGTATTACTTTGGATGGATTGCGTTTTTGTGTTGAGGCTACTTGATAGATAGTTCTTAGTTGGACCAAATGTACAATGATTGCATCACGTAGTACCAACGTGAAGATTACTGTTGAAGTGAGTGATAATGATAGCACAAATTTTGTAAATTGGTTTCACTACAAGTGATCTATTTAGAAAAGGAGTTCACAAAAACACATGTATGCCACACTAAAGGCGATCCATTTAGAAAAGCGGTTCACAAAGACACATGTATGCCACATTGTAAGTGATCAATTAAGGAGTGGATCATAATAAAAATATGGAAACATATTATAATGTAGTGTTGTTGGGTAGAAGGAATTAAAATATTCTGAGTAATCTTCCAACATTGAAAGCATTGGGTAGAATATAACCTAAACGTCGAGGTTATAGATAGAAACATCAATTTGAGGCAATTTACAAGTAAAGGACACCTAAATTGAGAAGTAACTTAGTGTGCCTTATTGATAAGATACATATTAGAGGTTTGTCTTTGAGAGGCAAGAGTTTTAGTTCCTAGTGTGGAGAGACTCTAGGAGAAGCTAAAGGAAAAGAGAAAGAAGAGTAGGGAGGACCTAATAAAGGCATTGAGATACATATCCCTCCAAATTGATCACTTAGGCAAGAAATATAAGAGTTCATACAAATTTTAATATAGATGGAGCTATATACTAGAATGACATCTATAACAAGGACATGAAATAGTTAGAGGCACTAAAGAATGATGTGGGATGTGAAGGGAATGATAGCATAATTTATGCAAAATGATGTGGTCACATGACCATCATTAGGTAAAGAGGAGAATCCCGATAGACAATAAGTGATTATTTTGAGGGAAAATGGGGTTACAATTAGACAACTAACTCTAGATAGTGTGGGGAGGGAGGTGCCCTATGAAATGACTGTGATTGATTGAAGAAGGGAAGTTATTAGTTATGACATGATGTTTTGGGAAACTTAGAAATGATATGTGATAAATTCAATAATGCTTTTAAGGATAACGGCCTACTAGGGTTTATATTTAAAACCTCAAGAATTGGTGAGAAAGGTCATAAAGAAAATTAGAGGACATATTCATGGTCAAAATAAGAACAAGTGACCATCATTGAGAATCTAGAGATAAAAGCGATTGAAGTGATTCCTAAAGAAGGAGATGGATTAGAGGATTCTGGGCTCTAGATTATTCCCATAGAAGGAGTAGTCAAATTGAAATAAAAACTTTCCATGGAGTATTTTTATGAACTATCATAGACTGAAAAAGATAATAGTATTAACTTCATATTTAAAAACACATTTGCAAGAATGTTATAGGATGAGTCCAAGATTATAAACCTTTTCAAAAAATCAAATAGGTTACATGAATTAATATAGAGTGTCATCTTGATTGGTGATACTAAGTTCTTAGGTCATGGCTGGCACACCTTGAGGAGTGAACTTTCCCAATGAAATTATAGCTCAACACAAATTGAAACTCTAGAGAATATATCTAAAAAACCACTATTCCAATTAATGGTTGAGAAAATTATTAAGGGTGTTGATGGTCCAATAAAGATTTTAGGTGGTAGAGACATTGGCACAATTTGTGTGTTAGAACATAATGTTATTAGGGGTTATACCCTTATTAAATTTATATGTTGTTCTAATATGAGGTTATAAAACCTTATGTTATAAATCATATACCATTTAATAATTGATAATTTAATAACTATTAGATAATTAATTATTTATGAATGGTTTCTTTTAATAGGTGTGACTATTACCCATTAAGGTATTTTCCACCCTTTCTACTAGAGGTTCTCTCTCATTTAAGAGGGTCTATATTTGGATTTTTCTAGTGAATTGTAGATCACTATACACACGCGGTATTATTGACCATGTGGAAGTATGTAGAGGAGTATCCCCAGGTTCAATCTATTTTTAATAGACTACTTTTTGCAATTGTTTTAATAAAATAATGTTTTATGGGTTTTTTTTACTCAAAAGGGGTTTTCCCATGTATATCTTGTGTAATGTATAAAATCTATGCTTGTATTATTCTCATTTTAATGCATCATTACTATACAACATGACTATTTTTTCCTTAAAAGAAACACAACAAATTATTCATACTTATATTCATGAAAATATCATACGATCTCCTTGTTAATTATCATCAGATTATCTAGAATCAAATTTCCTATACTCTAAATTTATGAGGGATACTATATGCTCATTGATAAATAAAAAATGCATATTAAAAATAGTATATTTTGTTTCTGCACCAAGAATCAACTTTAATTCATTATTGTGTTACTAGCAATGTTAGTGGTTCTATTTATAGGAAACCTACCATAGACTATGTCTTCAAAATCAATGGTGCAAGTGTTATTTCATGGATGGAGTAATACTTTAAAAAAACTATCTTCTATGGTTTATTAGTCAAAAGGATGAAATAAAAAAAGTAGCTCAATAAGAATAAATGTGGCTTTGAAGGTTTATGGAAGAGTTTCAATTAGATACTAGTAAAATTATCATCTTACTATATGATAGCTGTAGTTATTTTACTCTCACCATAAAATCTGATTTCCAACCAAAAAATAAAGAGAGAAAATCATGTTGAAGATTATGGGCACTTCACTCAAGGGAAAGTATCTCTTCATAAAATTTCTCTCCAATTATATTCATCTAAATATCAATTGGTATACTATGATAAAAAAGAAATAGATTGAAATATTATCCATCACATGTCAAACCTCTATACAGTGGTTGGCCTTAGGTGATGCCATTGAGGGGGAGTGTGCATTTCAATGACACCACCTCATGGCTAAATCCTAGATGTAAGGCCTAACATGCATAATATAAGACCTCTAGGAATTATATAATCCAAATTCATATCAATGCTTAGCCTTAGGCGATGCCATTAAGGGGGAGTGTTCATGTCAATGACACCACCTAATGGATAAATCTTGGATGTAAGACCTAAAAGGAATAATATAAGACCTCTAGGAATTATTTTTATAAGTCTTTTGGACATATTATAAATTCTTCTCTCTATAAATAGTTCACTTGTAAAATCATTGCATTATATTAAGACATATGGGCACTATGCAATAAACTTGGGGTGAGGTTGATTTGAGGATACATGAGCTCCAACAATAATATTTTAAGACCTCATACATATAGCATATTTTTTAAAACACTTGGATTATAAATTATGACAAGACAAATTTCATGTAGTCTGAAACACATGCTCTTCATTTTGGCATATATTTGTGTCATTATTTATCACTATCAAAAAAGACCTATGTTGCTCGGGTACTTCATTTTTTATTTTATAGAAATTGACATGAGATGCCCCCTATTAACATTAAGGGGGAGCGTTATAACATAATGTTATTAGGGGTCACATGCTTATAAAATTTATATATTGTTCTAATATAAAGTTATAAAACCTTATGTTATAAAGCACATACCATTTACTAATTAATAGTCTAATAACTATTAGATTACTAATTATTTAAGAATGGTTTCTTTTAATAGGTGTGATTAATAACCCTTAAGGTATTTTTCCACCTTTCTCCTATATTTAAGGAGGTTCTCTTTCTTTTGAGAGGGTGTGAATTTGGAGATTTATAGTGAATTATATCACTATGCACATGAGGTATTATTGGCCATATGAAAGTATGCAAAAGAGTGTCCCTAGGTTTAATTTATTTTTAATATGCCATTTTCATAAGTTTTTTTAATAGAATGATGCTTTATGGAGTTTTTTTACCCAAAAGGGTTTTCCCCATGTACATATCTTGTGTAATGTATAAATATATGCTTGTATGATTCTAATTTTAATTATTATTAAATTTTATTTATAATGATTAGTATCCTAAGATCCTAATTTTTAACAATATCAAATTTTATATAAATGCAAAATGTTAAGTAGAATTTAGGTATCAAAAAATACAAATGTGATATTTTCTTAGAGGAGGATTTAATCATGATACAAAAAGGATTCCCTCATAATTAGATGAGTGGTGTTCGAAGAAAATTGAGAGTGAAATGATATGAAGCATTATATCTTGATCTAATTTGCATCAAAATACAAGCAATTGAGTGGATTAATGTGTGGTAACACATAGGGTATAGAGAAGACTACAATAGGGACAAGGGTTGTAGATATGAAGATAGATAATTTATTTGCTGGAGGACATGAATGAGTTGGGGGGTAAGTGGATAAAGATGGGGGACCAAAAAGTGGCCACCCCAATTTTTGCCCCCCTAGGAACCTAAAGGCAAGTATGTTATAACATGCTTGCATTTGGGTTTGGATTGACCAAGCCTCAAGCTCAATCAATTCAAGCCATAACATGAGCACATTATAACGTGCTCTCATTATGGCCAATTAAGACCATAAAAATAAAAATCATGGTTCAAAACTTCATTTCTCTCCCTCTCCCTACAAACCTGCGGCCTATAAGCATCCTCAAGCACACTCGTGTCCTTGGAGACCCCGTTCTTCATCATTCATTCACTAAAATTTTTCCACAACATCACTTTGGTTGAAGAGGTAAGTATTTTTAGTTTTTAGTGTTAAATTTGTATTAAATAGATAGATTCAATTAGTTTTGAGTGGAATTTATTTAATTTTTAGGAGTTGAGAATACACCCCCAAATGATCAAAACCTTGATTCACCTCCTCATCAAAATCATGCTGAAGAACAACCACATTAAACCCATCCTTCAATGCCTCACAATCCTCCAAGAATGCAAGAAAATATATTAGGTCAAATAGAAAACAATAAAAGAGAACTTGAGGGAATAATTGCACAGTTGAAATATCCAAAAAAAACAAAATCCCATAGGTCCACCCTCAACAAATAACTGTAATCCATTGTCTCTCATATAATGTTAGTGAATGGGAAAATGAATAGTTGGTCCAACAAGAGGGAAGAACTAAAAAAATTTGATGCAAGCACACTATCTTATGAGGAAGTTAAACAATTTTATTTTGAAATTTGACATGTGTTCTCTATTCACTAACCCATGAACCAATGCACCCTTACATGGTGCTTGCAAGATGTTCCCTCTCTATTGGTGTCACAATTTTATTTTAAAATTTGACATGTGTTCTCTATTCACTAACCCATGAACCAATGCACCCTTACATGGTGCTTGCAAGATGTTCCCTCTCTATTGGTGTCACCACCAAGTGATTATAAATAATTTTTTGGGATAGGTGGATGGTTTTAGACCATCCTCCATACAATAACAACCACCTGGTACCACAATAATTTTTGAGGAAACTCATTGTGATTCTAGTGGTCCATGGACATCAAAGAGAGTCTATGATAATTTCATCAAATAAAAAATAGGAACATGGATATCGTATTGAAATCTACATATTAACACTATTTACAAGCATAATGATTAGAATAGTAAAAATTACCTAAGTGAAAGTTGAGAACTAAGAACTAACAATAATGTATCTTGATGTCAAAGGTCCAACATCTACATGCTCATTATCAAAACTTTGCATTCTAATATTAGCATTTATATATGAAAAAATTACATATATAGTATATTTGTACTATTTTATTACAAATTATACAATTGAGGACTTGAAATGTGCACATAAGTATGTGATGAAGTGTTGATAGATGTAGGATGCATACTTTGACCCTATAATTTTATAATAAATACACAATTTTGACATTAATTTTCATTCATAATCAATTAATATAGTTAATTATGAATTTCAATGGGAAATATACTAAATTGCACAACCTTATTAAAACTTACTTATTTGTCAATACCAAAGGTCGTATCTAGTAAATTTTCAATCAATACCATTCTATCCAATATAGAAGGATGATGTAATGCACCCTCTATGACATACTCATAGTGTGGAGCATCCTCTTTGACATATGTACCAATATTATGACCATGTAAAACATGTGCTATATACATCATCACAAAATGCTTAGACTCAATCATATACAAACCAACAAGCATGATAAATGTATGGTGATGGATGAAACCTCAAAGTATCACCCTCATCACCTTGGAAAAGAGGCCTACTATGTTGAAGCAAGGTCTATGTTAATGAACTAATGGACTTTAGGGAGTACATATCGACCCTCTCCTTCACAACATAAATGAATAGGGCATCCTAAATTTTTGTGTAAGGGGTCTTTCCAAATAACCTTGTGCATGATGTGCCCCTGATCAATCCTAAGTAGATAATTTACCTCTACCTTTAAAATTATGCATATCAAAATAATTTATAATTTCATTGAGGATAAACTCACAATAGATTTTCCTCAATAAATACTTGAAGACCTCATTGTTATTACATGGGGATGACTAAAAATACTTGTAGGATGCATACTTTGACCCTATAATTTTATAATACATACACAATTTTGACATTAATTGTCATTCATAATCAATTAATATAGTTAATTATGAATTTCAATGGGAAATATACTAAATTGCACAACCTTATTAAAACTTACTGATTTGTCAATACCAAAGGTCGTATCTAGTAAACTTTCAATCAATACCATTCTATCCAATATAGAAGGATGATGTAATGCACCCTCTATGACATACTCATAGTGTGGAGCATCCTCTTTGACATGTGTGCCAATATTATGACCATGTAAAACATGTGCTATATACATCATCACAAAATGCTTAGACTCAATCATATACAAACCAACAAGCATGATAAATGTATGGTGGTGGATGAAACCTCAAAGTATTACCCTCATCACCTTGGAAAAGAGCCCTACTATGCTAAAGCAAGGTCTATGTTAATGAACTGATGGACTGTAGGGTGTACATATTGACACTCTCCTTCACAACATAAAGGACTAGGGCATCCTAAATTTTTTTGTAAGGGGTCTTTCCAAATAGCCTTGTGAATGATGTGCCCCTGATCAATCCTAAGTAGATACTTTACCTCTACCTTTAAAATTATGCATATCAAAATAATTTTCATTGAGGATAAACTCACAATAGATTTTCCTCAATAAATACTTGAAGACCTCATTGTTATTACATAGGGATGACTAAAAATACTTGTAGGATGCATACTTTGACCCTATAATTTTATAATACATACACAATTTTGACATTAATTTTCATTCATAATAAATTAATATAGTTAATTATGAATTTCAATGGGAAATATACTAAATTGCACAACATTATTAAAACTTAATTATGAATTTCAATGGGAAATATACTAAATTGCACAACCTTATTAAAACTTACTTATTTGTCAATACCAAAGGTCGTATCTAGTAAATTTTTAATCAATACCATTCTATCCAATATAGAAGGATGATGTAATGCACCCTCTATGACATACTCATAGTGTGGAGCATCCTCTTTGACATGTGTACCAATATTATGACCATGTGAAACATGTGCTATATACATCATCACAAAATGCTTAGACTCAATCATATAAAAACCAACAAGCATGATAAATGTATGATGATGGATGAAACCTCAAAGTATCATCCTCATCACCTTGGAAAAGAGGCCTACTATGCTGAAGCAAGGTCTATGTTAATGAACTAATGGATTGTAGGGTGTACATATCGACACTCTCCTTCACAACATAAAGGACTAGGGCATCCTAAATTTTTGTGTAAGGGGTCTTTCCAAATAGCCTTGTGCATGATGTGCCCATATCAATCCTCAGTAGATACTTTACCTCTACCTTTAAAATTATGCATATCAAAATAATTTATAATTTCATTGAGGATAAACTCACAATAGATTTTCCTCAAAAAATACTTGAAGACGTCATTGTTATTACATGAGGACGACTAAAAATCATCCAACACCTATTCTATAATTTTTCTTCAATGTTGGCACCAATGAATTAGGAATATTTTGCAACTTGTATGCCAAGGCCAATTAGTTCTTGGGTCTACAAATAATGCACATAAATATTTTTTTATGTTTTATTTTTGTCTTTCACCTATTTATAAGATAGTTTTATCACATAATATTGGTGATCGTTTTATCTATAATTTTTCCATGAATTTTTTTTCTCATTTAATGAACCTATGCGAGATATTATAGACTCCAATGATGTTGCAAGTACTTGATATGCATGCTTTTCTAATTTATATTTTTAATGGTTTCTATTAATGTTTGAAACTATTTTATCATATTTGATTTCCCCTAAATCAAATTATTTGGTTTTAGGAGGATGCCTTGAAATTGAGTGAGGAGTTTGAGGGGGTTATTCTTATCATGATCTTCTATAGGATTTCATCACATGGATGAGGTTTTAGAGGTGATGAGGGGTTTGGATTCACAAAAAAGGTTAAAATAAATGAATAAACACAATGCAAATCAAAATTATTTTATTTAACTAAAATTATTTTTAAAAAATTGAATGAACTTACCTCTTGCACATCATGGTGGCATGTTTTCTTTGATGAATTTTTTTCAATTCTCCTAAAATTGTGCTCATAGAATATCTTAGTTTCAATCTTCAGAAAATAGACAAAAATGAGTCATGAATATTGTTTTCTTTATGTAGGTTATAGTATGAGTGCATTTAGGATTGGTAGTGATTGAGCCTTCGGCTTGGCACTATCATACCATAATGTGCTCATATTATAACACACACACAAAGTATTAATTATTTTGACTAAAAAAACTCACCACTTTTTCGCTCTCATCTTTGTGCACATACCAACCCATGTACAAAATGACCCCCCCAAAAGAAGATAAGGAAAAATCAGGTATCAGAAAAAAAAATCCCCCAGGAGAGGATGAAGAGAGCATGGCTAGGTGACCCCACTCAAAATAATTAAGAAGGATAAAATAGAGGGAAAAATATTCTAGGATAAAATTAAGAAGAGAGACCATGTATCCCCCTCAATGTTTAGTCTCCTACATTGATTGTAGATGCTCAACTATGCTCAAGATAATAATCCATGATCATTGAACATTTCTCCCCTTAGGAAAAACAAACACAAATGTGTATGTAGGATATATTTCCATTCTTGAAAGGAATGTGAGAGAAGAGAGACCAAAATGTATGATATTTCTAGAAGCTGCTCAAATGTTATTGTGCCAATACTAAAAGGCATCACAGTCAAATTAGGATTCCTAGGCCCAAATGAAGAAAGTGACAACCAATAACCTAGTTGAAGCAAATGTAGAATAAGATCCAAATATGATGGTGAAATAAAATTTGTGATGGAACTATCATCAAAGAGGATATGAATGTCCTTAATGGGATCCTCTAAATCTACTAGAAGGGGCTCACAAAATAAACCTAATAGATCTTTCAAGTGTAGGAGATGGCGACTCCTTCCCAAGATCCTCAACTTGCAAAAACAAATCACCCTCACACATACACGAGAGAAGCACAAAGCTATTCTTCCAAAATAACAAGATGATATTCAAAAAATGAGATGAGATGATAAAATACATATTGTATAGGCCTTTTAAAGGCATGAAAAATGAAACAAGTGAAAAACCATTTGATACAGGAAAACTACCTAAATAATTATCCATAAGTTAAAAACTTAACACTAACACCCCCTTAAGTGCAAACTTAGGGAGATTATTATGAAAAATGAAATGCAAGATGGGTCCCAACTACAAGGCCATGTTAGGTACCCATGCAAAACGACAATGAAAAAAATAAATCTCTCACAACCGAAGAAGAGGAGAAAAATATTATGGGAGAAAACTCCTCTCCAAAAGAGAGAAAATAGAAAAAAAAGGAAAAAAAGGAAGGAGGACTCATCAAGACCCCCCAAGGACAAATTATTTCTCATATATACATTACAATCAATAGCCCCCCCCATAAGAAGGAAAGAGAGAGACTATTTAGCACCCCCATAATGTGTGATTGCCTGCAAAAATGGTAAGTGCTTGAAGACAAAACATGATCCAATGTTGACAAACAACTTGTCTCTCTTTTGGAAGAAACAACCACTGATGCAAGATAAACTCCAGTTCTAAAACAAGAGAAGAGAGAGGAAGAATCAACATGAAAGATGCCTCTGAAAACTATCCTGGTGCCTCCACGTAACCAAATGTCACATCATGATCAAGTTTAACCTCGACTGAAGAAGGTGGATCAACAAGACCATGTGGAAACTCTGAAGAAACAATCTCTAAAGACACAGATGGTGTGACAATAGTGTAGATATTGTCATCAAAAAGAAGGGATATACCCTCAAATGCATCATCCAAATCATAAATGTGAGATTCATAAAACAACTCTGCAAGACCTGTCAAGTGACTATCCCACAAAGAATGATATGAAGGATCACAAACATCCTGTTGTGTTGAAGAACCAAACTTTGAAGAGATGAATCAACATAGGTATGAATAAATCCAAAGTTCAAATGACCAATCTCTCTCGAGGAATTGCTATCAACACTAGCAAGAGGGGTGCGAGGCTCATAATCATCACCATAAGATGAATGTGGAAGACTCAATCAATGACTCTGCACAAGGAATCACTGAAGATGAAGGTAAATCAACTATCTTTGATGGAGAAGGAGCATATGAAGAATCCTCGTCATCCTCATCTGAAGATTCAAATTATTCCAAATATTCAAACTCCCGCATACTATTTGCATCATAGGGTATCCTGTTTGAAAAATGAAGAGGCATAAGACAATATGAAACAAGATCATCTAGGAATGGATGAGTATCAGGATCTCCATATATCTCCCAAATTTTAGTCCATAGAGTATGAGGGAAATCACAATGATCGATATCTTTCAAAGTCGCAACATCAATATGAATTGCAATGAATCCTAAGACATGATCCCTTTTGCAATTCCATGTAAATTTATTACTATCAGTTCCAGGATGGGGAAACAAATGAAGCAATATGAGGTGTTTTATGATACCATCTCTCCATTGTTTATAGTTTCCCCTTTCCAACATAATCAACACAGGATGAAATGAAAACCCCATAAGGAACTATGATAAATTTCCAAGATTACAAAGACAATAACCTTCAATAACAATTAAAAACTACCAAAAATGATGTTACACCCCAATTGTGTTATTATTATTTACTATTACTATGTAGGGTAAATGTGAATGTAATGTGAATTTTGAAGATGAATAAATTGTGCTTACACTTCGTTATCAATGCATTGTGAATGAATGTTATCTCATTTAATGTTATGAATAGTACTGCATATATGTGAAGTGGATGGTTATTGAATTGATATTCTAACTTTGGAGATGTATTATGTATACTGCATATTTTGTGAACAACTGACTATCATGGGCATGTGTTAGTGGTTGCGGGTATATGTTCAATTCCTCCAGGAGGAGAGGAAGTATCACTCAGGAGAAGATCTTGATCAGGTAACCAATAACGTAATGTATTTGAGCTTACACACACCATAGTAGAATAATTGAGTCGAGTCATTATGTGGGAAGTTGGTAGGTCATCCTTAGTTGATGTGTTTGCATTATTGGGTGATGTCTATCTGTTTGTGCTTGTAATTTCTTTCTTGTATTACTGTGTTTGTATTGATGAGTAGGATGTACATGGAATACGTATATGTACACACATACGTGTCGATGGTAGATCATAAGCATGAAGGAACACACAAATGAGTATACATAGGTATACGTACCTATGCACTCTTATGGATGAGTTGCTTATACATATGGAACTATCAATTGAATCTAACAACATGTATATGTATATGTATATGTATAAATATATCACATGTAGGTGCTTATCAATGCAATAGTAATTGTGTATGGCTATTGTCTGAATCAAATGTGTGTATATATATATATATGTATTGATACATGCATATGATGGCAAATGAACATTCCCATACGAAAGTATCGATATATGTATGCATACGTATACATGTACATAGAGGCATATACTTATATACATATATATATATATGTATACAATTGATATATTTTTATTACTATGTGATTACTATATTGTTTATACTTATTTGTATATCAAATGTATACATATATAGTTGGTAAATGATATATATATATATATATGTATATGTGATTATATATATTAATGTATATTTAAATAATATCTATTGCTTGGAAATTGACTATCATTAACAATGATAGAGGCTGATTATTTAACTTAATCGAAGGCTGATTATATATTATTTATGAATGTACTTTAAGAGGCCAAATATTTCTCATGTTTCCCACACATAAAGGAACAAATATTCTACAAAGTAACTCTCAAAATTAAGTTGATATGTGAAGGAGACTTTATTGACGCCTTATGTGGAAACATTGTGGACTTAGTAAACTATATGACGCCTTGCCATTTGGTAAATATAAACAACAGTAAAATGCATGAAAGGTTATGTATAACAAGTCGATGACTTAGTCAAACTGATAAATGAAGTAATTCGACTCATGTAAGACTAAGTCGATATGAATTGTGTGTTCCATATTAGTTATTGAGTGATTCAACAAGTGATGAATCATGCCTAACCTATAAGAGGAATTTTTTGCTTTGACACCACCTTATGAATCCTACTAGTTGTAGATGCTCATTGGGAAGGAAATTCAAATTACACAGTTAAGAGCAAGAAGATGAGTCCACGAAACGTAGAAGTTTTTTCCTTAGGCAAAAAAATGAAATTAGCTTGCCAAAAATGGGAACCCGCTTTTAATAAACGGGATCCCATTTAGCTTTGCGATCCTGAGCCTAAATTCTAGATGGGATCCCATTTTTTAAATAATGGGATCCTGTTTGTTAATGGGTCCTGAACCGACAGACGGGAAATGGGATCTTGATCTTTACAAAACGGGATCCTAATTTGTAAAAATTGGGATCCTATTTTTTAAAGATCAGGATCCCATTTTAAAGTGGTATTTATTTTTAAAAATAAATGAAACTCAGTTATTCACAGAGCACGAGATCTCGATTTCATAGATGAAAATGACAACAACGATCTCTAGGTGCACCTCCACCCCCAATCTTTTTTCTTTTTTTCGCATTTTTTTGAAATTTTTAATACAATAATAGATTTTAGCATGCTTTTTCAATTTATTTATTGTTTTATGTATTTTATTTATCTGTAATAGAAGAAATGATGATTTGTAGAAGTAGAAGAAAAAATGAAATTAAACCCTCAAGATATTGAATAGAAATGAAAAATCAACCTTAAATTGTATCTTAAGAACAAAATTTATCTTTTGAAACCTAAATTGTTCAATCAAACCAAAAAAATTGCATTTGAAAACCCTAAATTGAAAGGAAACAAAAAAATTGCATTTGAAAACCCTAAATTGAAATGAAATAAAAATTGCATTTGAAACCGTGAATTGCTTTTTGAAACCCTAAATTCAAATCAAAAAAAAATTGCATTTGAAAACCCTAATTTTAAATGAAACAAAAAAAATTGCATTGGAAACCCTAATTGCTTCTTGAAACCTTAAATTGAATTCAAACAATTTTTTGCTAAAACCCTAAATTGAAATCAAACAAATCATTTTGCATTTGAAAACCCTAATTTCAATCTCAAGAATATTTGATAATGGAAAAAAATCATTTGCATTGCTTAAATATTTTAAATTTCATTTGCATTGTATGGAGACAAGTATGTAGGCATACCTATGGAAGAAATTATTAGATAGATTTATGTTGATACATAGTAAATTAGGGTCCTTGACATTGACAATGAAATAGGATTTGATAAATATTATACATTTAAATGTGTATTCATCAAGAGACACAATCAATTAAACGTTATGAACATAGATATAATTAGAATAGAAAACAATATGTTAAACTTTACTTGTGGGACTAGTGGATCATTACAATTGATAGATTTTCAATTTTTGTTTGCAAATTTAGTTAGAAAATTCCTAAATCCTCAAGTACAATCCATTTTCAATTGTCACTTAATTAGATAATATTTGCATTCATTTCTATTTTATGTTTGATCTCTCTTAGTCATGCCTTGTTTCCATTTCTTGTTTGCATGTGTTGTCTCTTGTCTTTTGACAATATTAACTTTCATTCTAGTCAATTAGTTGTTAATTAGGCATCTAGTTTAGTCTAAAATCTCAATTTGCACTAGTTACCTAGACACTAAAAGAATCTAAATATTTTTCTTTTCTTTCTTTAAGGTTCTTTTAATTCCAAACAATCCAAAATAAAATAAGATTTTGGATCTTTGGAAAAATTCAACATTAACTAATTTTATTATAAATTTTATATCATAAAATTCATTTAAGTGGGAAATATTCAACTTTATCATAGTATATTAAAATTTATATATATATATACAATCAATATTAATGAAAAACATGTTAAATAAAATAATCTCGTATTCAATTAAAAAATATCAAGTTAAAGTATACATCAAACTCAATCTTAATAATACATAATTATGTGTTTCTATTACTGAAATAGTCAGTCTATTCATAAAATAAAAAATATTCATAAACTAATGTTCTTGCATATGTGATGAATCAAAAATATTAACCCCCTTACTTGTCATCCTATTACCCTAAACCCTAAATCGGTGTATTAAGGAGTCCTAATATGACATTTCTTAAGGGGATAAAAAAAGTTCTCAAAATTTGGTGAAGTTTCCCAAGGCAATCAAATTTAACAATAATAAGATCATGCAAGATTATAATATGAATGAGATTTCATGAGAGGTTGGTCAGTCGAAACAAGAGCTATCTTAATCAACTATTCCACAAGAAAATGCTGTTCACTAACTTGCAAGTCCATTATTCCAAGGGACACCCAAATTGCACCCTAAACCCTAAACCCTAAACCGTAAACCCTGAACTCTAAAATCTAAGCCCTAAACCCTAAAGCATTCATTTTGTCCTAGGACCTTAAAATGAAATTTGGTTGCCTTGGGAAACTCCAAATTTTATTCCCTTAAGCCATCTCATTTTGTCCTAGGACCTTACTACATAGATCCCCTTAAGTCATCCTATTACCCTACACCCTAAACCCTAAACTCTAAACTCTAAACCCTAATCCCTAAAGCCATCATTTTGTCTTAGGACCTTAATGAAATTTGGTTGCTTTGGGAAACTTCACCAAATTTTATTCACTTAAGCCATGTCATTTTGTCCTAGGACCTTACTACATAGATCCCCTTAAGCCATCCTATCACCCTAAGTTGTAAACCGATGTCTTAAGGGGTCCTAATATGACATTTCTTAAGGGGATCAAAGAAGCTCTCAAAATTTGGTGAAGTTTTCCAAGGCAACCAAATTTAATAATAATAAGCTCTTGCAAGATTATAATATGAATGAGATTTCATGAGAGGTTGGTCAGTCGAAACAAGAGCTATCTCAATCAACTGTTCCACAAGAAAATATTGTTCACTAACTTTCAAGTCCATTATTCCAAGGGCCACCCAAACTTCACCCTGAACCCTAAACCCTAAACCCTAAGCTGTAAATTGTAAACCCTAAACCCTAAAGCATTCATTTTGTCCTAGGACCTTAAAATGAAATTTGGTTTCCTTGGGCAACTCCACCAAATTTTATTCCCTTAAGCGATGTCATTTTGTCCTAGGACTTTACTACATAGATCCCCTTAAGCCATATTATTACCCTAAACCATAAACTCTAAACTCTAAACCCTAATCCCTAAAGCCATCATTTTGTCCTAGGACCTTAATGAAATTTGGTTGCCTTGGGCAACTTCACCAAATTTTATTCACTTAAGCCATGTCATTTTGTCCTAGGACCTTACTAATAGACCCCCTTAAGCCATCCTATTACCCTAAACCCTAAACCCCAAACTCTAAACCATAAACCCTAAAGCATTCATTTTGTCCTAGGACCTTAATGAAATTTGGTTTCCTTGGGAAACTTCACCAAATTTTATTCCCTTAAGCCATGTCATTTTGTATACATAGATCCTAGGTTAAGCCATCCTATATTAATACATAGATCCCCTTAAGCCATTCTATATTAATATTAATTATTTTTTCATTCAAGTAACATGCCTTAGACATAAATGAGGCTTAGATTTTATCATTTGTATTCAATTAGGCCATTTATATTGAATGGTTTAAGGGTATTTCCTAAACATGTATCTTACATTTTGAAATTACAAATCTAATGCAGGTTCACTTATATCTTAGAGATCATGGATCAATTCAATAATATCCATAATCCACCTCCACCTCCACCCACTCCACCTCATAACCCCCCACCTCCACCACCTGAAACTGACAGTGCTCGCTTGCAAGAACATATCAATGTCGATGTTAGAATCATTTAGGATCAAATCAACATTATTCAATATAAAGAATGTATCACACCACCTTTGAGGATTTTTGTATCTAGGATGCAAAATGTTGTTGATGCTATTAGGGCTATGGAAGGGGTCGTAGATGAACATCGATGATGGATAGAGGAGAGGAGAAATTCTGATTCTGAAAAGGAAAACACAAAGAAATGAAGAGATGCAGTAGAGAGCCACAACACTTTATAAATTAAGACAATGATCTTATAGTTATGAATTTGTGAATTTGGTTGGATGGATATTTTGTGTGATGAATTTGTGAATTTGGTTGGATGGATATTTTGTGTGATGAATTTGTGAATTTGGTTGGATGGATATTTTTAGTGATGAATTTATGAATTTGGTTGGATGGATATTTTTCAGTGTTGAATTTATGAATACAATAACTTATAATGATGAATTTATAATAGTATATATTTTATGACTATCTACTATCATGATTTCTCCTATTGGAAAAATGTAATTTATATGTGTTAGACATAAGTGAGCTTTTTGAGAATGTTTCAAGTTTAT
Organism: Sequoia sempervirens; assembly: GCA_007258455.2. NCBI lineage: Eukaryota > Viridiplantae > Streptophyta > Pinopsida > Cupressales > Cupressaceae > Sequoia > Sequoia sempervirens. The sequence continues at coordinate 318,341 of VDFB02345183.1, forward strand.
TTTTTAGTATGTACATGTATTAAAATTACATAGTTCTAGATCTTAAATTTTGAAATTTGTATGTACACATAGTTTAGTTGAATGATGATATGCATGCATTATGCATCGTATTTTTAAAATTTTAAATGTATGTACATATTAAATTTTGAAATTTGTATGCACATGCTCAAGTTCAATCAATGTATGTATGTGTATGTATATGTATGCACATCCTATTTAAACAAATTTGCATGTACGTTTAAAATTTAACTATTTCTTGTAATTTTGTAAGTTTGTATATTAATTTTGTATAATTTAATGCAGGCGAACACTTAAATAGATATCATGGATCAATTTGAAATTGATGATATCATCAATCCACCACCTCAACAACCTCCATCTTCACCCTCTCCACTTCCCCCTCCACCTCTTCCACCTTATATCCCACCTCCACCACCCGCTGGATCAGATGAGGCTCGCTTGTGAGCACGTTTCAATGAACATGTGGCATCCATTCAAGACCAAATTAATTCTATGCAAAATGAAACATTGATTCCACCATATGTGATACATTTTTCCACCAACACCCTAAAATTAAAAATTTTGGCTTTTACCCCATAACAAACTCTACATATCGTTTCCTCAAAAAATATAATGGGACCTCCAGATTAGCATGTGGTGGACTGTCAAATACCATATACCATCAATCCCAAAAATGTGCACTTATCTGTGGATGTATACACCACCTCATGGATATTCTAGATTTAGTGGTAGGAATGGGTTGCTGAGTATTAGGTTCGACAAAATAAGGGGCTAGATGGGATTTTGTTATTTTATGTCTAAATTTTTTTTATATGAGAGACCTAAAAATAAAAAAATTTAGACCTAAAAATATAAAAAATCCCATCTAGCCCCTTATTTTATCGACCCTAATACTCAACAGTCCATTCCTGCCACTAAATCTAGAATATCCATGAGGTGGTGCATACATCCATAGATGAGTGCACATTTTTGGGATTGATGGTATATGGTATTTGACAGTCCACCACATGCTAATCTGGAGGTCCCATTATATTTTTTTGAGGAAACTATATGTAGATTTTGTTATGGGGAAAGCCCAATTATTTTGATTTTAAATCATTTTAGGGTGTTGGTGGCAATATGCCACAACAGAGGTTAAGGTCAAGGGTTGATCACCAATGCCTCGTGCATGTGCAACCCCTTGTTGCTCCTCTTGGTCCTGCCATTCCCACACCTGTGCATCAATGTGTGGTGGTATCGACATTAGGATCCCTTAGTATGCTTGCAGGAGACCTTGAACAACATGCTTCTACGATAGTGACTAGGCAACATAGAGACCGCGATGATGGAGGATCATTCTATGGAGTTGGTCCTAGTACCACTCCATGAGTGTTGACACCACATGTATGTACTAGTTTCCATCAGCTATGCTATGGACCTGATCAAGCCACACCCGGTTCAGGTGGACGTGGAGATTCTAGTGGATCATTTGGTCGCCTCAGTTCATTCATAGAATTTATTACTACATAATATCACCCTGAGGACAGTATGACACAGGTATAAATATGCATCTACATGTTGAATTTATAATAATTTTAATGAGCATATATATAAAAAAAATTCAATACATTTTAACAATCAAACAGTTTGGTGTATAGATGACACTAATGATGAGGCAATCATCTAGATTGTGAGTACATATGTTGACACCAATCCTAGATGAAAACCCTTATGGGGTATTTTGATTTCAAAATTTTAAATTATATACAAAATAATTTTTAACTTGACTTTTAAATTTATAATTCAATCATGAACATGTGTTTTAAATATTTATGTTGGTTTAGGGGAGTCAATCAAATTCCACGTTGATTCCACCCGAGGGGTTGTCAAGTGCTCCTCCACTATCAAGCATCACAGATCAGGGGCAGGTACATTTATATTGTAGATTATTTAACTTACATTACTATAGTTACAATTATGAATTTTGAATTCACTATATATCAAATGTGCATGTACACTTGTAAATATTATAAGCGTTAAATGTCTATATGTATATCTAGGTTGATACGACAAGGAGAATGAGCATCAGACAAACATTAGATGTTGTGTCTACTCGTGAGACCTCTGAATTTCAAGTTGTTTAAAAAAGTTTCTACACAAAATATGCAAACTTGAATATATATATATATATATATATATATATATATATATATATATATATATATATATATATATATATATATATATTAACCTAATTCAAGTATACATGCTTTAAATTTGATCTTGTAGGACTTTGTTAGTGCAACTTTCTGCCATGACTCAATCATAGTTACACCTCCAAGAGGACATGCAGAGCAAGGTCCATATATCATGGTAATTTAAAGTTTTGATTATATTTAAACTCAATTACAAATTATACATTGTGAATAACTTTAATTAAATTTAAAATTGAATATATATATATATATATATATATATATATATATATATATATATATATATATATATATATATATACACACACACACACATATATATATGAGCTCATACATGTTAAATTATTTTTCTTTTATAGCATGAGACACATCTTGTAGTTGAGCATGTACAAATAGGTCTTGGAGTAGAGGGTGCACAACCTCCTACGATTCAATTTAAATATGATAATTATAAATTAAGTTGAATTAAATCATTTTTAATTATAGACTTACATCTAATTTCAACTTTGTTTCTCTTGTATATGTAGATTGATTAAGAGAATTTAGAGGTTGGTCCAGGTGCACCAGAGCATCCAGAGCTAGATATGATAGTAATTTAATTTTATGATGAATTATAAATTAAATTGTCATTAAATCATTTTTAATCATCTTACATCTGATTTCATCTTTCTCTTGTATAGAGTGTTTCAGGCCATCTGCGTAGTCTGCATGGTGTGAAGAGGTCTCTTGATTATAGAGACGATACATGAGCTAAACATACTTTTATGGGTTATATTTGATTATTTCATGGACTACATATTTGGTTTCTCATGGACTTAATATATTGTTTCATGGACTTTATTTCATGGGTTGTACTCTGTTGGACTATTTCATGGGTCAAGTACTTTGTTGGACTTTATTTCATGGGTTGTACTCTAATGGACTATATTTCATGCACTTAATATATTGTAAATAATGGACTTTATTATTGTTTAATTTTAATTTAAACATGTACATTTATGCATTTTATGTGAAATTTTAATATGTAATTGATAGGACATATTTGTACTTTTCAAAAGATTCATAGTTAAGACATTAATGTAGGACATTAATGTGAAATTAAATATGATATGAAATTAAAGTTGAAATTAATAGGACATTTTAATATTTGTACTTTACAAATTTAGTGATACATACATGATATGTGTGATATACATTCAATAATTAGTGATAATTAGTCAATGAACTTATTTAATTCACGTCCTAATAGGATGTATTAAGGGGTCCTAATACACAGGTTAGAACTAATAAAATAAGAAAATAAATCATAATCTACAAACAAAAACAATCCATTTATATACCACAAATGATGAAATTTTAAGAAATAAACAAGATTAGAGAACAAAGACATTAATAAATTTTATAAACTAAGCATAAATACCAATCAAAATGCAACGAGTTTTGCCAAAAAAATTGTTCTATAAGTATACACCATATTTCCTAGTTCTTTTACAACATAAAATTAAAGAACTTAACTATCCAAAAATAGGCTAAAGTTTTGAAATTAAAGCATGTACTCCCATATTTACAAATCATGCAAAGTGCTAGAAAAAACTTAAGAACATAAAAGTCCTCTTGACCTCATGTTTCACAAAAAAACACTAATTTATAAGATGTCAAAACAAATAATAGCATCCAACAAAAATACTACAACCTTCTTCCTCTACACCCACCCTTTCTTCTGGAACTTTTTGTTGGAATGGGAGTCACATGCTCTATCAAAAGGGACAACTAAGTTAATCTACAAGTTTCCATGTAATTAGCAACATCCTAAACCAAATGATTTCAAAATACAAATCGAATAATAACAAACATCTTCACCTATGGACGTCTTAAGGGGATGAAATTCTTCAAAGTACATGTCTCATATTTAATTGCAATTGATATAATTAACTTAGAATTTAGGATGACTCATCATAACAATCACACTTTATACAATTTAAATAGTGTCAATGTTTATTTAATTGATGTCATAATAGGATGTCTTAAGGGGTCCTAATACAACGTCTTAAGGGGATCAAAGAAGAGTATAATTAAGTATAAATATTAAGTGATATAAACAAGTATTATACTTTAGGGTGACTCATCATAACAAATGATATAATTAAGTATATTTAGGATATGTCCTAATACGACCTCTTAAGGGGATCAAAGAAGTAATATACATGTTTAGTGATTATACAATCAAATATAAAGTTTCAAAGTAGGAAAACATGCACATTTAACAAACAAAATATATAGAATATTGATTTTGATACATGAAAGTACATAGAGTATAATTATGTATGTACATGTATTTGTAATTTGTACAAAATGTTTAATTGTGTAAGTATGTATGTACATATATGTCAACTCAAAACAATGTTTATAAAATTTGGCTATGCCATCTCAAGAACATCTAAAACTTGTGTCTGGAATGTAGTAGGTCTTCACGCCACCTAGTATCAAAATGGTATAAGCAATATCAATGAAATCATCAAAACATACATATTTTAATTTATATAAAGCTATCTATATGTACACAACTCAAGTACCTATATTTAAAAGTATTCCACACATGTGTATAGGTTGAATCTGCATCCTCTCCTTTTTGTTTCAAATTATGAGATCAATGTGATGATGGCTTAAGGATACAAAAAAGGATAATAAATCAATTTTAACTATTAATGTACAAGCAATATCAATATATAATCAAAACATGTATTTAAATACAATTTAACTAATAATTAACTATTTTTACCAAGTATTCCATGTTGTCTAGGTTGAATTTGCATGAACTCTCCTTTTTGTGATGATGGCGTAAGGATTTATAAAAGGACAATTTAAATCAATTTCAACTAATAACACACTTGAGCAATATCAAAACATGTATTTAATCTATTTAAAATGACGATATAAAAATAAAACTATATTTACCTATATTTACTTATTCCATTGTACCATCTGCATCCTCTCTTGTTTGCAACGCATCTATGCTTGTCTCATGCTCTTCCACATAAATTGTCCATAACACTTTATTTGTAGGCCTTCCATGATACCGATCTAGTTTTATATTTGTTGCCACCACCAAATGTGAATAGTGTATAATCTTTTTATGTGTTTCATAATCTTCAAATGCAAGTAGATCATTCTTCCTTATCAGGTATTTTTGTAGCCAAGTTCCAACAACCACCACCGATTCTATTGGAAAACATGATAACCATCATCAAATAATTTCTTAAAATTTTCTTAAGGGGATCAAAGACTTGTTCTAAAAATTTACTTAAGAAAAACTTGTTATCAAAATTTTCTTAAGGGGATGTCTTAAGGGGATCACCATACCTATTGGATAATGATAGCCATCATCATCTTCTCGAGGTGCTATTAACTTATGTTTAGTCTCCACACAACGAGCCAACCAATATTATGTTTCCTCTTCATCCCCCTCAAGTGCAACAATAGCATACACATGTCTTACGAATAAAATTTGATTTAATAACTTGCACGTATCCATATAAATAATTTAGTATTACAAAATAACTTAATAAAGTGAAATAAAATGAATTAAATTACCTTCTTGTACAAGGTCTGAAACATGGTCATAGTCTTTAGGTGCAAACACTTGGTCATTGTCTTCAATTGTTGTTTCATATTTATTGTGTGCTTGTGCAAGTGTCAATGATCTTTGCTTCCACTCTTCAACCCATTCTGTATTTTCACATGCTTCCCAATCTCCTAAGATACAAAATTGACAAAAACATGCAAGCTCCCTTGTCCAGATAGTCCATGTGCTTGCTGTCGAACTCTTAAATGAATGCCATTTAGTAGATCCACTGATTGTCTCACAGTAAAGTCTAGGTAGAATGTTCTCTTCTTCAACCAACCAAAAGAATCAATGAACTTTAGAGTACTCACTCGAACCAAGTGTAGATAATCTTGTATTGCACCAATCCACAATCTCACATGCATCTTTAAATTTTACTGCATTCTCAAATTTTAATTATTCTCTAGCAAGAATTCTTTTAACACACACACCAACTCCATCGTGTTCTCTTTTACTATGCCTAGCTTTAAAAAAAATCCACATATGTTAGACATTAAGTTACATGTGAACCCTACTTAACCAATAGAACATTTGAGCATTCTTGAATTGCCCCGTACAATTATCTAACCATATGGGTGTTCTGTCATATGGATTCCTCTTTCTCTTAAATTTCTATAAAATATATTAAAATAGTATTGAACAAACTCTAACAAGTGTAACTGATTGTTACTCAAATAGAAATGATACTCCCTCAAAAAATTTCTATCATCCTTTATGGTATCATCTGCATGTCTATAAACAATATGGACAAACATAGCTACTTGCACTGGATTATAATACCGTGATTGAATTTCCTCTTGCGGAGCTAGAGTATAGTTTTCCGCAAAATCAACCACTGATAGTATAGTACCTGTAGACACGTAAAATATACCGATTGACATTGTGCATCTGATCCTGACTACCAACATCGTTTCATCCTGAATCATCCTTCGGTCTAACCATTTAATCAAATTTCCTTATTTGATTCAATTCATCAATTTCCTTCCCTTAATTAAATAAATCATTTTATCTAATTAAGTCACTCTCTTTTGTTAATTAAATCAATCCATCTGATCTAATTATCCCTATTTAATTAAATAATTAATTTTATTTGATTAAATCTCTAAAGTATATCTATTAAATTAAATAAATTAAAACCTTATCTAACATCATCTCTTTTAATTAAATAAAATCAAAATATTTATTTAATTAATCCCTTATCACATTCTTCTCATTATTTAATTTAAATAAATCCTAAAATCTAAGTAAAAAAAGTCACATCATCTAACCTCCTAATAAATTAATTGACCCTTGATTAATTTAATTCTAATTCATGTCCCATCCTCTAGCTTTTCCCACTTGCACATGAAAATGGATTTAATTGATCTATTAAATTCTCTATTTTCCTCACAAGGCATCTTTTGGAATATTCTCCAAGTTTGAATTCAAAAATTCCAAGTGGACATGTACATCCAACAAGGCAATAACTCCATCTTACATGTCCTTTGCCTTGAGCCAAGTGGCATTTATTGCATTTTCCATTCCCTCTTGCGAGTCATTTCAACAAATTTGAAACTCAAAAATATACATTTATTGGCACAATCCTCAAAACTTGCACATCCTCCATCCACTCATGGATTGACAAGTGGCATCTTTCCATTGGATGAATATTAATCCCACATTGCTCAAATTTGGACATTCATCCATCTTGGCATTCTATAAATAAAGAGCTCATATCCTCATTTTATCATACACAAAATTATGCAAAGTTATTATGCTAAAATATTTAGCCATTTCGATCAAATATCATTGAATCATAGCTAGGTTATGCAGGTTTTTAGCTTGGAAGCATTCATCCTTCATCAACAAAGTGGATCACTCATCATCATATCTTCAACATATCAATCTTGCATCATAGGAATTGGGAAAGGGCCAATTTTCACATCAAATTGGCACCAATTCCCCCATGGGATCATGAGTTTGCAAATTTAAATTAGGATTCAATCTATTTTGTTGTTTTCATTGTGTTCTTCCTTGTTTATTTTCCTAACTTGAGTTTTGTAAATGGATTTCATAGGGAATCCTTGTTCTTGCTTGCAATCTCTAACTTAATGTGTTTGTTCTCATTGTTTTGCAGGTATTTGGATTGGGGTTCACACAGTACCAATTAGAAATGTGTTTCTACATGCGTGCCTTTGGCCATCAAACCATCAAGCATGTTGAGAGTGCATGAAATATTTTGGTACAATTTTATTCTTAAATTCACTTATGAATGCATGTACACTAACTTTTTCTGTAACTAAATCACAACGCTTTCGTATTTTTCCATCTTTTAAAGAATAGTCAACATTCTTAAATCTTTTAACATCTACTAATTGTTGTCCAAAATCATTATCAACACTTTCATGCATACAAATTCTTAAGAATGAAAGATTTCCACAACTAGTGCATTTTCTAGAAATACAAGACCTTAAATAAAATAAGTTACCATTAGATCTTTCACAAAACAAACTTGATATAAACTCCCTTATTGTTTTAGGTGGCATATTAATACCACATTCCTGCATAATCATGTTAGTATGCAAAGTACAATGTATATCAAAAAATATCATAAAAAATAACGAAATTGAACATGCATTTTACAACAATAAGATATTCATTGCTTATTAATTTTTATATACCATGGTTTACATTTTTAAAAAGACCTTTGATTTATTTTAATATTACTAGGTAACACTAAATCACCACAAAATTTTCTATAAAATTTAGTTTGTGTTGTATTTAATAGGTGTTTTGGATGAGGATCGCGAACTTTGGACCCCACTCTTAGTTTTAAAACATCTCTAGCATTAGATGATACCCTAGTATTATCATGCCAATATTTTTCAATCAAAGATTTAATTTGAACATTCAATTTCATGTCAAACCTCAGGAGTCGACCACTAAAACTCGAAGATTGGTTAATTGGATCATTTTCTATACTTTATCTTCCTTTTTCCACTCTTAGCAATGTTTTAGGATGTATTTGTAGAACTTCACTAATATTGCTTACCATTCTTTTATTCAAAGTTTCTCTATTAACTATAGTAGTTGTTATAGCTCTTATTGTTGCATTTGTATCTTTAGATTGACTATTTTTTCCAATAGATTGAATGACACTAGCAACAGTAGACATATCATGTTTTAATGATTGATCTTTCCTTTTTGGTTTAACAAAAAAGCCTAACTTTTTCATTACTTTCCTCATTTTTTGCATTCTCATCAATTGCATCATTAGTTGACATTGAAATGCAAGTTTTTTATGATAAAATAATTTCTTGTATAATCTATTTGCATGTGTTCTTATTTGCCTCCAAGAAATCTTACTAGGAAGATTATCCAAAAGATCACTTTCAATTTAAAAAAAAATATTTTCATTAAATTCAACATCACATCCTAGATTTTCATTTTTATTTTCAACTTCAAAACGATTTTCATTTTCATCTTCATTTTCATCAACAAAATGGTTTTCATTTTTATTTTCATCAACAAAATGGTTTTTGTTTTCATTTTCAACAAAAGGATCTTCTCATTTTCATTTTCAACAACAAATTTTTCATTTTCATTTTCTAATTTATTTTCAACAAATTGTATAAAATTTTCTTCTCTCTGAATATTATCAATGTCAACATCAGTAAGTCCAGCGTCTTGTAAAACTTCTACAAACAAATTTTCCATTTCACTAAAATGTGGATTTGAAGATGTACCTGGATTTGTGCCTATTGAAACATTCTCCATAGCATTGGAAGAGGGATTTGAAGGCATACTAGGACTTGTTTGTATAATCATATTATTTTCCAAATTGACTTCTTGCAAATTAGCTTCGTCTACAACCATGGTCTCCTCAATGTTTTTATCTTCAATAGTTGTGGAATTGGATGCTTCAACATTATTCATTGATTGAATCCTCATTCTTCTATCTCTTTTCCTTTTTTCTTCTTTATCTTTTCTTGCTTGAATTACTTTAGGAGTCAATGTCTTCCTATCTTTCCTCTTATTATGAGCTTGTGAACCCATGATTATAAAATTCTCAAGCACAAATGAATGTCAATAGTGAAATTCTTCCAAAAATTCAATCCAAATTGCAAGTTAAAGACCTATAAAAACAAAAGTCTTCCTCTTTTGTTCCTCCAAACGAGTAGAAAACTAACATAGTTCCACTAAAAAAACTATTTACATGATGCCTCCTTTTAAAAATTCAATCCAAATTGCAAGTTGAAGACCTATAAAGACAAAAGTCTTCCTCTTTTGTTCCTCCAAACAAGTTGAAAACAAACACAATTCCACTTAAAAAAATTGTTTACATGATGCCACCTTTGAAAAATTCAATCCAAAATGCAAGTTGAAGACCTGTAAAGACAAAGTTGATAGAAAATAGCCCAATTTGCCACATTCAACTGTACATGTGAAGTTGTAGATTTCACAGTAAAAGTTTGCCTGTAAATTTTTTTAAAATGGTAA
>VDFB02345186.1:0-23133 GCA_007258455.2 Sequoia sempervirens
AATAAAGGGAAATCTAGAATCACCTTTTCACCATAATCTAAGGAAGTCACATCACTATTGTTGTCATTTTCTTGCATCATGATATCCTCCCTAGGAGGAGAGTTGTTAGGAGAACTACAAACCAAATGTTCTTGATATTCAAGTATTGGTTCTTCCAAAATGACTTCATTGCAAGTGGAGGAATGATCAATGGTTGAACTGTCTTGCTCATTAGTGATGTTATTGTCTTGTTCAATAATGTTTTACCTAGGGGAAGAGAGACATAAGATTCTCATAACTTTCATCTATCAAAGTATCTTCTTCACAACTAGGAGAGATACTAGGAGAAGAACAAGTATGATTTCATTCCTTTGTTCCCTAATGTCTTCCAAAATAGGATAGGTAGGGGATGGATCATAAAGAGGGTTGTTATACACATTAAAGTTTTGATCATCTAACACCAACATATCCTCATGATTTACAATCTCATTCTCTTCTAAATCATTCTCACAAGTAAAGGGAGAATGGAAGTTAGGTAAGGTGATGTTTAGAAATGTGTCTATGATGTCATTATCTTGTGCTAAAATATCTTCTAATGTAGGAGAGTTTATAGAAGAGGAGCTTTCAACAATGTCATGATTCTCAATGAGTGCATCTTCTAACACTGAAATACCTTCATCACATGTAGGAGAGGTATTAGGAGAAGAGCAACTATGATCATTAGGATTGTCTATATTTCATCCTCTTCTATCACATCATTCCCACAAATAGGAGAGATAAGAGGGGGTGTAAGTTTAAGGTAAATGTTAAAATTTTCACTCTCTTGCACTAAGAGACTCTCATAGCTAGGGAATGTATTGAATGAATGACTAACATGCTTATTGACTAACTTTTTCTTTGCCAAATTGGAAAAGACTGAAACTAACATTTGTGAACAATAATCTATGCAAACTCAAAATGCAATGTAAATACCTAGAATGAAATGCAATTTTCAAATTTCAAACAAGGTAATTTATTGACTACACTATGCAATGATCTAAAAATGAAGTGTTGTAAATGCAAATTTGGAATTAAGCAATGTATGAAATGGACCAATTTAAGCTAGATTTAGTGAAATGAATGTAATAGAAACTCAACCAACTGAAATAGATAACTAATGGTATAAAAAAAAAGTGCAGAAACAAGGTTTTGAATGTTGTAAAAGGTAGTTTCATATGTGCACTGGGACTAATTCACCCAGAGGGTCATATGAGTTCTAGTGAGGATTTTTTTACACAATTTTCAAAAAAATTTAAGTGATTTTTATGATTTTTAGTTTGTATGATCTTTAAATTAAGTGAAAATGCAGATTTTATATGATTTTCAATTATTTGAGGTGCAAAAATCTAACCTATATACACTTTCCCTAATGCAAGATTTAGAAACCCTAGAATGCCAATTAACTAATGTAAACCCTAATGCAGTGTTAATGCAAGAAAAATCTAGGATGATGATGATGTACTCCAAATTAGAATTATGATCTTCTGCATTCAAGTTCACCAAAATGAAACAATGGAAATAGTGTTCCATCTTTTGGGAGGTGGAACGCAAACTAGGTGTTTAGAGACCTAGACCTATTTCCCTCAAGTTTCATTCAAGGAGGCCCTAGAAATCTCAATCCAATGAAGAAAGGGGAAAGAGACCTAACAATGGTGTATCCTAGGGAATGTTTGGAGATTAATTGGGGATGAATGAGGGTTTCAACACCAAGCTAGGGCTTGGAAAAATGTATGAAATGAAAGATCTAATGATTGAACTCAATGATGCATAAAACCTCACTAAATGGACTATAAATGCAAATAAATCAGAACAATAAACTAGAAAAGTATAAAGGAGAACTTGGAAACCTAAGAGAGGTTGAATGGAGGCCTAAAATGATAAATAGCCTAAAATTTAGGCCCACTAGGACTCATATACCAGTCTGGGCATATCAATCCTAGATCTGGATTTTTGTGCAAGAACTAGTTTATGGAAAAAGGGTATCTAAAATTTCCAAAATTTGAAAAATGACCTAAATTAGGACTCATACACTAGGACTAGTGTATGAGTCTAATTAGGGTTTTCTAAAACTTTAAATTCTAAATCTAGTCTTCAATGTCTGTTGTGTTCTTCCCAATTGATTTTTGGATCTGAAACCCTAATTTTGGGGCTATAGGTGACTTTTTAGTGAAGATTACAACCTTGCAAATGAGGGGACAATTCCAAAAAAAATCTCCAATCTTGTAACCTAATCTTCAATGATCCTTCAAGCTCTAAGACACCTAGATCTACAACCACACATGTAAAGAGGAGAAGAACTTGTTGATTGCTAGTGAATAGGGGTTTTCCTTGGTCAAACTCTATTTAGGTAATTAAACCAAATGATGAAACAATGAAAGGACATGAAACATGAAACATGGGACATAAAACATGAATGATTATACCTTGAATGATTCATTGTAAATTATTCTTTGTAAATCTACAATCTAACATGAAATGGCCATGAAGGATGTAGATCTAGATCTTGAGATAAGAGTAAAATGATGCTTGACCTTGGATCTTGAATGCAACATCACAACACTAGCTCAATAACATGATTGATGCTTGATAATATTGACATGATGATGGATGTTGAATTTCTGCAACAATTGATGAAGAATCTTCCCTTGAATGCCTTAGAAATGATCTTGAATGCTCTCTTGATGAACTTGTAAAATCTTCGAATGCTTAACTATTGAGTGCTTATCTTGATATCATGGAGCCTTATATGAAATAGTGATTTGAAAGCTCATTTATATAGGAAATCCATTTAATATATTATGTATTAGATCTCAGAGGTCGACATGCATGAAATTTGAACTTAAAACCAAGATTTTCTAGTGGAAAACCTTAAAAATAGGCCAAATGGGACTCATACGCCACCTATGGCATATGGGTCCCACCTGGATGGGACTCATATGCCCAAGGTGTCGTATGGGTCCCATAGGGCCTATTTGAAGAGAGAGAAAGTTAGAGAGTGAATAAATTAAGTTTATATGAGGTCTATGTTGGGATTTTAGTTAAAATATGCCTTGGGATTCATAATATAGCGTATTAGGGGCCTATTAATGATAATATTAAGTTCATAAATGAAAGGGGGCCCAAAAATCAATGTGAAAGTGTAAATAAATATACTTTACAACATTAAACAAGTGCCACATAGTGGCTAGTACTTTCCTTAATAGTATTGTAATATTTTTTTTGAGATTTGATAAAAATTAAATGTAAATTTTATTAATGTGAATAAAAATAAATGTAAGATTTGTTAATTATAGTGTTTTAGTATTGTTAATTAGTCATTTTAATGACCTAACCCTAACCCTAACTCATACCCTAACTCTAATTCTATCCCTAACCCTAACCCTAACCCTAACCCTACAAGTGCTATGTAGTGGCTAATACTTGCCTTAATAGTATTGTGATTATTGTTTTTTAGATTTGATAAAAAATAAATGTAAGTTTTATTCATGTGAATAAAAATAAATGTAAGTTTTGTTAATTATAGCGTTTTAGTATAGTTAATTAGTTATTTTAATGACCTAACCCTATCCCTGACTCTAACCCTAACAATAAATTTTAAACCATTATCTTAATCCTAGACCTATCTCTAACCCTAACTATGATAGTAACACTATCCATAACTATAAACCTAATTTTTATCACTAACTTTTAAATAAATAACATATTTAATAAATGTTATATTATGAATTATTATATATTAAATAAATTTTATAAATACAATATATACTAAAAATTATTAAAAGTTAGATATTACATGTTGGCAATGTTTCTTCTCTTATTATTAATATAAAATTGTTATATATTAAAATTATTATTTATTACAAGTTGTTTATTTTTAATTTAATATATATATGTATATATATTAAAAAATTAAATATATTATATTAAATTATCAACAACTATATCTCTTCATTCTAATCAATAATTGTTAAATATTAATGAATCGATGATTATATATGGTATGATTTTTTCAAAATCCATGAATGATAGAGTAAACACTTCTAGATTAAACTATGTATGCTATTTTGAATTGACATTTCGAACCACACTAAATGATTCATCATAGGAAGAGGATAATGACGAATATGATTGTATAAACGACCTTAAGAAGAGTTATGTGGTGGGAGAGGGTAGGGAGGGAGGAGATTGAAAAATGAAGTAAAAGTGAAAATAAGCAAAAAAAATGATGAAGACATAATAGAAGAATGAATAATATAATAATATGATATCACACAAATAAATGGATAAAAAAGGTTAAAGTTAAATGTCTCAAACAATGAATAAATAACTCTAATGACCTTACCCTAACCCTAACTCAATGATTCATCATACAAAGAGGATAATGAAGAATAAGATTGTAGAAATGACCTTAAGAAGAGTTAAGTGGTGGGAGAGGGTACATAGGGAGGAGACTAAAAAATGAAGTAACAGTGAAAATAGGGAAAAAATGATGAAGACATATTGATGTGTAACAAAAGAATGATTAATATAATAATATGATATAACACAAATAAATGGATAAAAAAGGTTAAAGGTTATATGTCTCAAACACTGAATAAATAACTCTAAGAGTATTATAAAGATGAATTATATAACAAAATGATTGAGGAACAATTACCAAAATTATTAAAAAGAATGAAGATATAAAGGAAAATATATTAAAACTTAAAATAATAATAATTTAACAAACAAAAAAAGAAAAAAGATGAGATTATATATAAAATATAAATTGAAAAATTAAATAAACGATTCAATTAAAATAAAAAATAGATGGTTAAAATACAATAGATTATAATATATAACTTATAATATCTATTAATATAAATAGATAAAATCATAATAATTTATATAATATATATTAATATATATAAATATAGATTAAAGGAGAATCTACAAAATAAAATAACCTATCATATATATTAATATAACTATATAATATAAATTAATATATTACCTACACAATGTAGATTAACTTATTTACCTACAAAATATTACCTTCAATAACATAAGATATAAATAGAAATAATATATATAAATTCTACATTAATATAGGTTATATATATAAATTAATATTATCTATATATATTAAAATAGGTTGTATATTATATATAATAAAGACCTGAAATAATATAGGTTATTTTATATATTATAGGTTATAATTTTTTTGGAGAACCTATATATATAAATTAATATAAAAATATACATGATGAAATTTTTTTTAATGAAAAGGAGACAATATAATAATTAAATTATACCATAAAATATTAAAAAACATAGATAACAAAGATATTAGTCTAATGGAAAGAATAATACAATTTTTATTTTATTTTATTATTTTATTAGTGTGAATCCAAATCTCTATAAAATAGTTAATTGATTTTTGTGAGATTTTCTTTAATAAAAAAATAACAATTACATTCTTAAAAAAAGTCAAAATAAGTAACATTTATTTATTTTAGAAAGATTTAATGAAATGACTTTATAAAGGGAAAAATGAAAAATCATTCTTTAAAAAAATGTTTACCTTGCTTTCCTACCTTGCTTTCCCTACAAATGGGCCAATAACACACATAACTTTTTAACCAATCATATGCACAAGAAATAATTTTTAAAATTTGTAAAGTTAAATATTTTACAAGATGACTTTACATAATTGAATTTTATTTTAATTTTTTAAAAATACTGTTTTTGATTGGTTGAAAACTAAATTATTAGGAACTAGTTAACTAAAAAAATCCAAACTCATTACAATAGTACTATGTCAATGGAAAGTACTAATAATGGTAAAATTGGGTCTTTTTAGCTTAGAAGGGCGCTAAATCCAATGTGAATGTATAGAACACATTACAACACTAGATTAGTCCCACTTAATTTACAAGCTTCCTAAATTTAATGTGAAAGTGCCAATAAATACACTTTACAACACTAAATTAAGGAAAAGTTAGGTTTATTTAGATTTAAAAGGGCCCAAAACCTAATGTGGATGTGTAAAACACATCACAACACTAGATCAAGGTGATATCAAGTCCAATTTATTATTAATTATTCTAAAATTAGGTGAAATTGTACCATTTCCAAGGGTGTACAATTTTTCGTTGTTATACATACATCGCTAATATGAGTTCGATAATAAAGATACATAAACTGAGTACAATGGTCTAGATGTCCCTAATGTTGGTGCATACCTCCTAGATGTTCCCATCAGTTGGTGCATACATTCTAGGTGTCCCCAAACATGCACTACATCCTCAAATCCTAGTTGTAATGCCCCGTCATGGAACCCAGAGAACAACACACAAAATAAAAAAATAAAAGACATTCGATTACAATGTGAGTACAAAAGAAAAATATACACATATGTTCTTAGTGTTCTGTGACAACGCTACATAAACATTCACAAGTAAGAAAATCACATCCCTAAACCAAAATACATAAAGCACATGAATAAATCATATCATTAATGAATGGTCCAATCACATAATCATAAAGAAGTCAAGTTACATATTCAAGTTACATCAACTGAGATTATGACAAATCTCATAACAACATAATAGCATTACAATAATTTCTCACATATACATCAAGAATGTATCCAATATAGATGAAGATCATATCACATCTATCTACCTTGTTCATGAGAATGCTCAACATTCAACTTCATGAACCGTGAAGAATCAAGAACCTGTCAAAAGTACAATATTATCCAAGCACAAAAACACCTGCAAGGGAACCCAATGGAGGATATAGCATGTTCCTCCCAACCACGTGGTACCCTAAGGTCCACCCCCCATGCTAGGAGATAATATCAGGTCCACAAAGATAAACAAACATGAAGACAAAACATAACATTACATGGCTTGATGTACATATCATGACATAACGATATTTAAACCACATAATTACAAAAATAACTCCCAGAGGAAACAACATAAACAAGGTTAACTCTACACAAGAGACCACATAACATGTATTAGGAAAGAGTGTCATCACATATTTTATTATAGGTTACCCTGGTGAATCTTCTTAGACTAGCGGCCCTCATACTGAGTTACCCTGACAATTTCTAGTGATTCCCAGCCCCTAAACAAACTCATATGGAATTGAACTACCTTTCGAGAAGACAAAGTAGACGATCATGTTATTCTAGGCCATCTCAACCTACCCTCAATCTTTACAAGCACTAAGGTATTAGGTGAGGCATTCAAATTATCTGAATTATTTATTGAACACTACCCAACCCCTAATACATTTAATTAGCTTTTCACTATATTATAAACTCCTGATAGGTTACCCTAGTTACCTCTTAGGGTTCTAGCCCCTATTGAAAGCCACTCTTGCTAATAACATAACTCATTAAAAATTACAAAGGATAGCCATCATGCACATTAAACAAAACCAAGAATGAGCACATCTCAAACATGATGTAGACCATTTAACTTTCAAAATACCACCAAGATAAAAAATAAGTTGTGCATGGCTAAATCCCAATTTAAATAATTGCAATTGAACATCAAGGTATAAACACAATAAGCTTTATAGAACAAGTTTCCTTTCCTAGCCTCTGGAAAACTAAGAATTGCATAACACAAACAAAAGTATTCTTGTACAAAATCTTTCTTTGACACCAAGTCAAAATTAAAAGAATACTTCAAAGTAATAACCCATTAATTCACAAATTAAAAACCATATTCATTTAAAACAAAATTTTAAGAATTATCTATCCATTTAAAAGAACAACATGACCACTCTTATCAATAAAAGACTTAATAGAAACAATCAAATTTCATATAAGCATTTATATTACATATAAATGTTTATTTGTTCCAAAAGAAACTAAATCTAAGTTTAACATTCATTTAAAAATAAATAAACTAAAATTACTTCAAATGTATTTGAGAATACATCGATACTAATAATTTTTTTTAGTAAACTAAAAACAACAATTTAAAATTAAACATTTTTTTATTGTATATATATATTCAAGCGAAAATATACACTCTATTTTCTAAAGTTATCCTGGGTTAGCTATGGTGCTTGTATTTCAAATCTACAGTGATCTCACAGTTGCAGACAAAGAGATATAGATTCAATAAGTACAAACCATTTAGCATGCAACTCATAATTCCTAAAACCATATTCAAGACACATTCAACCACTATAGGTAGTAAATTTCTTCAAACTCTAAACATTTTTTTTGTTCTTATAAAGCTCTTGTCGCTATGAATAAAATAAATAATTTACAACAATAAACACTAGACTAAACTATAGTAGGAAAACTCATAAATTGAAGAGTTTACTTAAACACGCATAAATTAGCTATAGACTTTCAATACCGTCAATGCAAGGAGCTACAAAAGATTAAATAAACCCAAGGAAATGGTAAATAAAGAATAATCATACATCTAAGGAATTTTAATGATCTGATAATTAGAAGTCAACTAAAGAGATCAGCGCCAACTACACCAAGAAGAACTTGCAAGGCATAAGAATGAGGAATCTGCGAGTATATTGGCTGAGCATAGGATTTGCATGGAAAAATAATTACTCAGAATAAATAGAAACTTCATATTTCAGTGAGCGCATAGAGGAAAATAATAAAAATGATGTCTAAGGTTGAATAGCTACAAGGATTCAAAATTCACATAAATAGTATAAACCATTGATAGTGTTGTTTTTAACTGAAAAATAGGATTTAAACACCATTCACAAGCTGTAGAGTATGAGGTCAAACTAGCGCTATCTATCCTTTCCTTCCTTTATAGTTATTTGTCTAACTCTTATGCATAAGTAAGTAGGCGTTGATTTGCAAGTAGTCTAAAATCTCAAATTCAAAACCCCTTTAAACATGAAAAGTGATTCAAGAAAATTCATCTCCCATTTCGAAGAATAGTAATAGACCATGTATAATATAAATTATATGATAAGTTGCAGAATGTAACCATATTTGTCTCAATTTTTCCTTATCATTGTTTTGCTATATTTTACTTTTAAATTTGAAAGCTCACCCTAATTGTTTCTTTGTTGAATATACAGGTTTGGTTGGGTTTATCTTTTCCACAAGAAAGCATAACTGTTTTTCCAGTGCAAACTAAATTCAAGCATAATATACAAAAAATTTATCCTTAAGATTCAAATCAAATAGAAAAGAAAGGAACTTGTTTAATTCCACTTATTCAATAAAAGATTCAAAGAAGAAGAATTATGAATTTTCAACTAACTTTGAATACCACAATGTTCAAAACAATCCATAAACAAATCACAAAAACCCTTATAGATCCATTTTCACAGAGCTTTCAAAACAATAATATCGAAAATAAACTTTCTCTAGAAAATTTATGTGCAAAAACCTTCTCAGAAAAATTTTCGTGAATGATATTTGCATAACCAAAGATTTTTATTCATTTTCAATTAACTCATAAATCACAAAACTTAACTAACTGTCAACATACAAACAAGATTGATCAAACAATTCTAATTAAACAATTACCCAAGATAACATTTTCTAACTCCATGTCAAGATTCCAAATATTTATTTATAATCTGTTGAAACCAAACCCTTCAAAAATATCTACTTTCTATATATTTATGTTTGCACATTAAAATCAACAAATATCTATTTCTCAAAATTAACAATCACATTTAATTAAATATCCTATTTGTTAACTTAATTAATCTAACCATAAACATGATTATTTTAATTTATCATTTCAACAAAATTACACTAAATCAAATAACTTATTAATAAACCATTTAACTAATTAATGAATTTCCAATCAAGACGCAAAAATGAATGACACAATACACCAAAACAACAATACAATGACAAGTGACAACACAAATAATTGTCCTATAAGGGAACGATGGCCAAAGGACCTGCCATTATCTCTGAAACAACATATTTCCATTGGGTCATGGCACTCTCAAACCTAACAAAGAAGGTGGAGTCGATGCCTAGTACCTGTAAACTGTATCAAACAACACTATCAAACATATCTGTATAAACTGATAATCACACCATGAAAGAGAGTTGCAGTGTAGCAGGGTACTCACGAGTGAGTAATGCTACACTATCTCCTTCACCAAGACTAACATATAGTACTACATCATAAACAACATCAGATACATCATCATAAACACACTAATGATCCAAAACAACATAAAACCATAACACACATAATGTTCATCATAAGATCACCACACAAACGTAACCAGATGATCAACATTTTCTCTAATGTATCATTGACAAACTATAAAAACAAGCATAGTATTAGTGTCCTAACTTAAGTAAAGTAGCATAGTATCAAAAATAGCTAAAAAAACTATTGACCAAATAGAAACAAACTTAACCAAAGTGCAACAATTGGAGGGACACCACATCCTCCCCCCTAGGATAAGGTTTACTCTTGGAAGCCTGTAAATAGATATGGATAAAGCTCTCTCATGCGTGTCGCATTCTCCCAAGTAGCTGATGCCTAGTCACTTGGATCCCACTAGACCCTCACCTAATCAATGTCTCGACCCCTGAGGGTGAGTTTCCTGTGATGAAGAGCACCCACGGGCTCCAAAGCTAACTACCTATCCTCTACCTATAATGCATTTCAATTGAGCACATGTGAAATATCAGGATGATAAGGCGTAAGAATAGATACATGGAATACATCATGAATGCATGAAAAAATAGGTGGTAAAGAAAGATGGTACGTGCTATAGGACCAATGCTCTCTAGAATCTCAAACGGTCCAACAAAATGAGGCGTGAGCTTAGAGACTTTTCCATAACAGATTAGAATCTTCTGTGGATGCACCCGAAGAAATACCCTATCACCAACTGAGAATTGATGATCTATCCTATGAGCATCAACATACTTCTTCTGCCTATCCTACACCACCACCAAATGCTCTCTGATGTGATCAACCTATTGCTCCATATCTTGAAGCATCTTAGGTCCAAATAGAACTCTATCCTCAATTCGATCCCAACTCAATGGAGTCCAACAAGGACATCCATACAATGCCTAAAAAGGAGGCATACCTATGGAACTATGATACCTATTATTATAGGTGAACTCCACTAAGTAAAGATAATCTTCCCATTGTGACTACTAATCCATTACATACATCTTAAGCATATCCTCAAGAATCTAATTAACCCTCTCAGTCTGACCATTGGTCTTAGGGTGATAAGTTGAACTGAACTTCAACTAAGTACCTAAGGCATGTTGCAATGATGTCCATAATGCTGATGTAAACACATGATCTCTATCTAAAATGATTATGCGAGGAATTCCAGGCAATCAAACAATATCCTCCGTGAATATCTTGGCCACAGAAGAGGCATTATAGGAAGAATGAACTAAAGAAAAATGGGCTACCTTAGTCAACCTATCTTGAGAGTAACCAAAATAGCATCATGTTGACGAGATGACATAGGTAAACCAACAATGAAGTCTACCAATATGATATCCCACTTCCATTCAGGAACAAGATGTGGCTACAGTAGTCCTACAGGATGTTGGTGCTCAACCTTAAATCTCTGGCACTCAAGACATCTCAAAAAAAAATCAGCGATATCACACTTTATTCCTAGCTAGAAGTACAATTGACAAAGGATTGCATGCATCTTCTTAACACCTGGATGAACTGAATAAGGTACTCGATGTGCCTCTGAAAAAATCAGAGTGTGAAGACCTTTTATATGTGGTACATAGATATGACCCAAATGTTGCAACAATCCATCTGACTCAAGAGTATAACCTATGAATCTACCCTCTAAGGGTCTACCAAATCCTAACTCTGTCTTCACCTCCTGATATAGTTTGTCTGTAGGAATTGCTCCTAATTTTGGCTCCTCAAATCAACTCCAAGATTCATGGCAGAAATCTCATTCCTTTGCTGACTAAGAGAGTCAGCCACTACATTCTCTTTCCCCTGGAAAAATTTCACCTTGAAGTCATACTTGTATAAGAACTCTATCCACTGTCTCTGCGTAGCATTCAAATTAGGCTACGTGAAAATATACTGTAGACTATGGTGATCACTGTGAAGTTCAAAATGATGCCCCAACAAGAAATGCCTCCACCAAACCAGATCATGAACAATTGTAGCTAGCTCCAAATCATGATTAGGATAGTTCAATTTGTGATCCTTGAGTTTGCAAGACTCATAAATGATCACATGACCATCCTGCATCAACACAATTCCTAATCCTTCCAAAGATGCATCAGTGCAAATGGAAAAGTCCTTAGTAGGATCATGAATGACTAAGGTAGGAACACTAGTCAAATTTTCCTTCAGTTTCTGAAAAGCCGATTGACACTGATTTGACCAAATAAATTTCTTCCCTTTCCTCTGAAGAGAAGTGATGGGATGAGCAATCCTTGAAAGCCCCTGAATAAATTGTCTGTAATACCCAACAAGACCCATAAAACTATGAATCCCAGGTACATTGGTAGGCATGGGCCAATCAATGATGGCTTGGATCTTTGAAGGATCCATAATAATACCCTCACCAGAGATAACATGACCAAGGTATTTCACTTTAGTCTGGAAGAACTCACACTTCACCAAGTTTGCGTACAACTGATTCTCTCTCAAGCACTACAATACCTGTCTCATATGCTCCCTTCATGTCACTTGAATAGATCAAAATATCATTGAGAAACATGAGAACAAAATGATCAAGGTATGTGTGAGAAACACTGTTCATCAAACTCATGAAAACATATGGTGCATTTGTTAACCCGAATGGTACCACTATGAACTCATATTGTCTGTAACATGTATGAAATGTTGTTTTATGAATGTCAAATTTTGCAATGTGCAACTAATGGTAACATGATTTCAGATCAATCCTAGAAAAAAAATTAGCTCCCTTGATTTGATCGAAGAGATCATTGATTCTAGGTGAGGGATATCAATTCTTTCCCGTCACTTTGTTCAATTGACGATAATTGATACACAATCTGAGAGATTCATCCTTCTTCTTCACAAAGATGAGAGGTTCTCCCTAAGGATAAATGATTGGATGTATAAAAACCTTAGCCAAAAGTTCCTCTAGCTACAAATGAAGCTCTTCTAGTTCCTGTGTGGTCATTCTATATATAGGCTTTGCTCTAGGAATTAGGTCAATTTTGAAATCTATGTCACATTTTGAAGGCATACCAGGAATATCACTGGGAAAAACATCTAATAATTCCCCAAGAATAGGGTAATCATCAAGAGATACCTCTTGTCTCTCCCCTACCTCCAAGTCATTAACTATTGCTGTAAATAGTTGACAACCCTGACGAAAGTATCTCCTCAACTACATAGAAGATATAATCCACAAGGAGATGGGTCTCTATATGACAATTATTTCAACTTCTACACCAAAATCATCTAAGCAATGTACTATATTTTGTCAACAATAAATCATTGCATGATGGGTTTCCAACTAGTCCATACCCAAAAATAATGTCATAAGAACCAAGAGGTGTAACATGGAGATCTATTGAGGTAGATAGCGATCCAATCCTTAGTCCATAATTGTGAACAAGGGATTCTACTTCTACCTTCTCTCTAGAGGTGAATTCAACCTGCCACCTATCACCTTGCTTTATGGCTACGAGCCACATCACTCAACAATAGATGGAGAAATAAATGAATTGGAAACTTAGCATAAAAAATATAGAAACATTAGTACCCTGTAACTGACCTAAAGTCTCAACTGCATTATTTTGATGATCTTCTTGATAGTTATCTACCACAATAAAGACTCTATGTGAATGGCCTACATCTCCAACTGTTGGCTCCAAAGCTATTGGTCACTGAACAAATCCTAATGTATCCCTCATAGGGCACTGCCTAGCAATGTGACCGTACTGATCACATGAAAAGCAACAATACCTTTTCCAAAACCTCTACCACCTAAAGGTGCATTAGACTTCTGAAAACTACCTTTGCTAACCATAGACTATGCACTCTATGTTGGTTGATCCTAATGGTTGCACTTATTACGCCACCAATTATGGTTCTTCCTAGACTGTGAACTGTTACCTTGTTGAGCTTGAGAATTCTTATTCTTTGGTGGGTAACGCTATTGTCCAACCTTAGAGGGTTCTTGTTGGTTTTGAGAGGAACCCCCTATTTGAGTCTGACCACCTTGTGGACCAAATCCCACTGAAGGTGCACTACCTTTCTGGATACCTTTATGTCCACCCAAAGCCATAGTTAAATTCTCCTCCACAAGATGTGCCTTCTCCATGGCTATCTCCATAGTCTTTGGCTCGAAGACTCAGAATCCTCTGTTGATATGTCCATTCAAGCCCTTGATAAAGTGTTGTACCAACATAGCCTCATCATCCACAATTTCGATATACTGGTATTAGAGAAAAGTTTCTAACATTAGGTACTCTATATTTTTGTGAGTTCATTAGGTTGTCCTAGATGTTAGACTCTATAATTAGCCTCATCATCCACTCTTAGAGGGTGCTTGTTGGTTCTGAGAGGAATCCCCTATCTGAGTCTGACCACCTCGTAGACCAAAGCCCACCGAAGGTGCACTACCTATTTGGACACTTGTATGTCCACCCAAAGCCATAGTCAAATTCTCCTCCATAAGATGTGCCTTCTCCACAACTACCTCCATAGTCTTTGGCTCAAAGACTCAGAATCCTCCACTGATACATCCATTCAAGCCCCTGATAAAGTGTTGTACCAAAATAGCCTCATCATCCACAATTACAAAATACTGGTATCAGAGTAAAGGTTCTAACACTATGCACTCTAGATTTTTGTGAGTTCATTAGGTTGTCCTAGATGTTAGACTTTGTAATTTGCATTTTTTAGTTGTCATTTACGTCTTGTAACTGAGACTTGTCCTTGATTTTGTGTAGGATGATGCCTAGACGTTGAGGTAGGGGTCATGGTCAAGGCCAAGGTGGTGGCCATATGGCTAATTGCCAAGATACTCCTCAAATTTCTCATGAGAGTTAGCATGCAGAACAACATGGTCCTCAATTGGATTAGGCAAGTGGGGAACAAAATCTGATATAGCCAAAGTTAGAGGGAGCATAGTTGCATCCCTTATTGGAGGAGGTTCTTGCTCGACTTGGTCCTAGATAGGAGGCTAAACAGGAAGTAGCTAGAGAATGAGAATGAGAATCACCTAGGAGAGTTGTTGAGACTATGGAGTAGGATGTTGGTGCTGCAGGGAATATGAGAGACTTATTGAGGGGTAACGCTATTGCTGCTACTATCCACCCTTATAGGGTGCCTATTGGTTCTGAGAGCAACCCCATGTCTGAGTTTGAATGCCTCGCAGACCAAAGCACGTTGAAGGTGCACTACCTATTTGGACACCTATATGTCCACCCAAAACCGTAGTCAAATTCTCCTCCGCAAGACGTGCCTTCTCCATGGCTACCTCATAGTCTTCAGCTCGAAGACTCAAACTCCTCCACTAATATGGGAATTCAAGCCCTTGATAAAGTGTTGTAACCATAATTCTGATATACTGTTTGAGCTCGTAGAATCTACACTCAAACTACTCAACTGACATGGCCATCTAACTCAAATCATGGAACTCATCTGCATGACGTTGTCTCCAATGCTCTAACAGGAAATGCACTTTGAATCTCTCCAAAAACATGTCCCATGAAACTAAACCAGTCTCCAAATGAAGCTTCTACTCCTCCAATTTCCACCATGTAGGGGAAAATCCTTTAAGATGCATAATGGTGCATCTAGCTCTAGTGTTGCTAACATATAGATGCATAGCAAAACATTGTCCCAAATATAACAACCAAGTTTCCACCTCCAGACCACCACTAGTACCGTCGAATGTGGGAGGGCATGCCCTCAATAAGTCTCTCATATTCCTTGCAACAACAAAATCTTGCTCCATAGTCTCAACAACTCTCCTATGTGATCTATCTCATTCTCTAGCCACTTCTTGTTCAACCTCTTGTCTAGGACCAAGTCAAGCAAGAACCTCCTCTAGTAAGGGACACAACTGTGCTCCCTCTAACTATGGTTGTATCAGATTTTGTTCCCCACTCACCTAATCCAATTGAGGACCCTATTGTTCTGCATGCTCACTCTCATAGAACTCTAAGGAGGAGTATCTTGGCAATTATCCATACGGCCACCACCTCGGCCTCAACCACAACCCCTACCTCAATGTCTAGGCATCGTCCTACACAAAATCAAGGACAATCTTAGTTACAAGACACAAATGACAACTAAAAATGAAAATTACAGAGTCTAACATCTAGGACAACCTAATGAGCTCACAAAAAATCCAAAGTACCCAGTGTTAGAACCTTTGCTCTGATACCAAACTGTAACGCCCCATCATGGAACCCAGAGAACAACACACAAAGTAACAAAATAACCAAACAATTTTTTTTTAAAAGACACTTGATTACAATGTGAGTACAAGAGAAACATACAAACATATGTTCTTAGTGTTATGTGACAACGCTACATAAAAATTCACAAGTAAGAACATCGCATCACTAAACCCAAAGACATAAAGCAAAAAGGATAAATCATATCATTAATGAATGAGCCAATCACATAATCATAAAGAAGTCAAGTTACTTATTCAAGTTACATCAAGTGAGATTATGGAAAATATCATAACAACATAATAGCATTACAATAAGTTCTCACATATACATCAAGAATATATCCAATATAGATGAAGATCATATCACATCTATCAACCTTGTTCTTGAGCACGCTCAACATCCAACTTCATGAACCGTGAAGAATCAGGAACCTATCACAATTACAATATTATCCAAGCACAACAACACCTGCAAGGGAACCCAATGGAGGATATAGCACATTCCTCCCAACCACATGGTACCCTAAGATCCAACCCCCATGCTAGGAGATAATATCAGGTCCATAAAGATAAACAAACATGAAGAAAAAATATAACATTGCATGGCTTGACATACATATCATGACATAACGATATTTAAACCACCTAATTACAAAAAATAATCCCAGAGGCAACAACATAAACAAGGTAATTGATGTAGAGCAGGATGGAGGAACAATCAACTAAACTTGAAAACAAAACACCAACACAAATTCAGATAACTAGCATAACTTCCATAGGGTCAACTCTATGGCTTTCCAATTCACAACTGAGCAACTGAAAGACCAATTCTTCAAGGAAAACTGTAAGAACACCCACTGATCATCCATATAGCATCCATATTGCATCAAATTTTTTTTTCCAAGCTTACAAGTCAAGTTCATTTGTCAAAACATAGAAAATCATTAAGTCACCGTGACCAAGGGCTAGTAGAATTAGCCCACTTTTACAAACAAAGTGTCTCTTAAATTGTTCTTCACCTTACCAACTCTTGGACAGTCACAAATTGTGGCACAAATCAAAGGAATCTCTGGTCAAAACCTCCATACTGCCCTTCTATACTGCTGTTCCATCAAACCCTCCTTTTCCTTCCTAAAACCTAGGGCTTATTGTAAATCCTATACCCAGAACACTTGCAAACCCAAAACCACTTGAATCCTTCTAATTTCAACCTGAATATGCTCAACACACCTTAACATTTCACTGCTCTCACGTTTTGTATAGACTTCCTTTGTAAACCACCTAATTTTCCCCTCTTTTCACCCCTTCACCATAGGGTTTCTAACTTCTATTCACTCCAGGTCTTCCCCAACCTCTCAAATCATCAAAACACATCTAAGTATATCCAAAAACACTAAAACCAACAAATTTCATCCTATTCTCCTTACACAACTCGAAAACCCTACCCTAACCATGCTTAAAGGGTATAAAATTCTGTCTTTTGCACTGGGGCAGCGTTCTCAGGATCCTCAACCCTCTTTATCAATGCAAGAATACATTCCTAGACCTATTCTTAGATTTAGCAGGACCATTCCACCAAGAAACAATAACTACAAAAAGGTGGAATGGCATTTTCAACTCATTTTGAGGCTCAAGACCCTCAACCCTGTTTCCTGACCAGTCTTTCAATTTCAGTCAATAAATTGCTTGAAATACAAGTTTATCCTTCAAGAACCAATTCAAAACAAAGGAAAAACAATCCTATATCTAAATCCAATCTTTCATGACCAGTACCTGCTGTACGGACTTGTACACAGCCAAGAAAATGAGAGAAAACATAGAAAATTACTAGAAAACATAACTTTTTATTAATTTGCTCTTTTCAAATTGCTTCAACCAACCCTTCTCGAGCCTTCAAGAGGCAATTTAAACATTTTTCAAACCAAACTACCTAAGGAACGCCTAAAACTGACCTAAAACTGCCTTAACCCCCTCAAATTTTTAATAATTAACTTTTTTTTGAATTAAACTAATACTTTCACCCCAAATACATTGAAAGTGGTCATATTAGACCTTTATTAACAATCTACCCCCTTATTTCTAGACCAACCTACACTTGATGGGATTTTACAATCATGTATTTTAGGTGCTCCTGCACCATACTCCCTGGGTACAAAAGATTTATGCCCCATAAATCACTCCATAGGACTACTCCAACCTTCTGGACAATCCCTTCAAACTTGCTCCAAGTCACTTGCATGGAAATCTTCCTCCAAGGCACTTTGTACCCTTCATGTTTTGCTTTGAATTTACCTTGCCATACTTGATCCTGCTCAATGGGATCTTCTTGCTGCATTTTTCCTTCATTGATACTTGCATTGT
This sequence comes from Sequoia sempervirens, assembly GCA_007258455.2. Classification (NCBI taxonomy): domain Eukaryota; kingdom Viridiplantae; phylum Streptophyta; class Pinopsida; order Cupressales; family Cupressaceae; genus Sequoia; species Sequoia sempervirens. The sequence goes on from VDFB02345186.1 coordinate 18,748, forward strand.
GTCCTTCCACTTTCATTTTAACCCTTGGTCTGTCCTCTGTCCGAATAATGAACAAATCAAGGAGATATCCTTTTAGCCTCTTACCCTTCCACTTCACACCTGCACTCAAATGAATCATGCTTGGATCCTTTGTCTCAATAGCACACAATATCCTAATTACTAAACTCAGCAACCAAGGACAACTCACTGTCCCAATCTCAGATTTTCCTCTCTTCTCCAACTCAATTGGAGACCACACACACTATCTTCTCTTAGCCATCCCCTGACCTAGCACCTTCAACCTCTCAATCCTAGCCTCTATCCTTATTGCAAATCTCTGCAAAACCTTTGCCATATGTCCTTCACCTCTCATGGTGACCAACCTCTGCTCAACTCCTCTAAACTCTCCAAACTCTTCCATAGTCTCCTTCACTGTTTTTTGCCAATCTTCATAGCTGACTGTCTTTTTCCTGACTTCTACAACCTGCTCATCACCTTTAAGCCTTTCAAGACTTCTTTCATTCCTCTCATTATTTTTCTTTTTAGTCACTTCCTCATTCTTCATTTTCTCAGTTGCTAAGACCTTTTTATCCTCTGTCACACAATCCACTGTGTTCACAATCCCTGTCTTCTTATCACTTACATCTGCTGTTAAGGGATACTCCATTGCCCCAATCATGATCTTGTTATAATCTTCAAGCCTTTCATGGCTTTCTCCATCCTTCCCACCTGTCTTGTCTGTATCTCTTCTTTCTCCTTTAACATTCTCAGCCTTCAAAACTTCCCTGTCATCAAATCTTCTGCCCTACTGCAACTCATCTTCTTTGTTATCAGACTTTTGTGGCTTCCCATTACCCTGTCCATTCAGTAGACATTGCTTCTCACCTTTATAGACCTCACTAGGCCTTACTTGGCTCTCCATTGATAATTCTCCTACATTCTTATTCTCTTCTCTTTGAGAGATCTCTGCCCCAAGTGCCTTCTCCTCACAATACTCTGTCTCAGCTTCTTGTACCACTGTACTTTTCATAGGTGTCTACCCTAGAACACCATTAACCTTCAATGAACAAACTTCTTTCTGTCCTTTATTTTCAACACAACCTTCAAGCTTACCTTGCTCTTTTAAGGTCATTTCATGTTTGACCTTCACTTCCCTTGTCTCTCTTATGTCTTCAATCTGCACTGTCCTTCCCAATGCTTCTTCATGGTGTTTTCCTTTCTCCATTGCAACTATGCTATGCCCTATTGTCTCTTCCAGGTTCCCTTCTTCCTTTTGCTCCAACATCTCTCTTTTTCCACACATCCCTATCCTTCTTTGTGTCCCTTCTTCCTACAAACAACTCAAAATATACCTTTGCCCATCCTTTTCAATTTCATACACATTAAGCCTCCCATCATGCATAGCAAATCTATCATATTGCCAAACCATTCCTAGTATCATATGACAATCCCTTATAGGCATAATATCACATAATAGAACATCTTTATAAGGACCAATTTCAAAATCTACCAATGCTTGCTCTCTAACCACAACATGCTGACTATCATTTACCCAATATGCCCTATAAGGTGATTCATGTTTTAACTTTGTCAAATGCAATTTTTCAACCATTTCTTCTGAAACAACATTACTCAAGGAACCTGAATCAATCATTACTTTACAGATCTTACCTCTGCATTTGCATCTGGTCTGGAAGGTAGCATGTCTCATTTGTCCTTCTTTCTCATCCAACCTTTTGAAGTGCATAGTGCCTTGTATCTTCCAATGCTTCTCCTGCAATCTTCAAGAGATCTACTTCCTTGCTCTGATACCACTCTGATGTAGAGCAGGATGGAGGAACAATCAACCAAGCTTGAAAACCAAACACCAACACAAAATCAAATAATTAGCACAACTTCCATAGGGTCAACTCTATGGCTTTCCAATTCACAACTGAGCAACTGAAAGACCAATTCTTCAAAGACAACTATAAGAACACCCACTGATCATCCAAAAAAATCCATATTCCATCAAAAAGACATTTCCAAGCTTACAAGTCAGATTCATTTGTCAAAACATAGATAATCATTAAGTCACCGTGACCAAGGGCTAGTAGAATTAGCCCACTTTTACAAAAAAAGTGTCTCTTAAACTGCTCTTCACCTTACCAACTCTTGGACAGTCACAAATTGTGGCACAAAGCAAAAGAATCTCTGATCAAAACCTCCATACTGCCCTTCTATACTGCTGCTCCAACAAACCCTCCTTTTCCTTCCTAAAACCTAGGGCTTATTGTAAATCCTATACCTAGATCACTTGCAAACCCAAAACCACTTGAATCCTTCTAATTTCAACCTGCACATGCTCAACACACCTTAACATCTGACTGCTCTCACATTTTGTATATACTTCCTTTGTAAACCACCTAATTTTTCCACTCTTTTCACCCCTTCACCATAGGATTTCTAACTTCTATTCACTCGGGTCTTCCCAACCTCTCAAATCATCAAAATCACATCTAAGCATACCCAAAAACACCAAAACCAACAACTTGCATCCTATTCTCCTTAAACAATTCAAAAACCCTACCCTGACCATGCTTAAAGGGCATAAAATCTGTCTTTTGCACTGGGGCAGCGTTCTTAGGATCCTCAAATCTCTTTATCAGTGCAATACTACATTCCTATACCTATTCCTACACTTAACATGACCATTCCACAAGGAGATAGTAATTACAGAAAGGTGGAATGGTCTTTTCAACTCATTTTGAGGCTCAAACCCCTCAACCCTGTTTCCTGACCTGTCTTTCAATTTCAGTCAATAAATTGCTTGAAATACAAGTTTACTCTCCAAGAACCAATTCAAAACAAAGGAAACACAATCCTATATCAAAATCCAATCTTTCATGACCAGTACCTATTGTATGGACCCGTACACAGTCAAGAAAATGAGAGAAAAAATAGAAAATTACTGGAAAACATAACTTTTTATTAATTTGCTCTTTTTAAATTGCTTCCACCAACCCTTCTCGAGCCTTCAAGAGGAAATTTAAACATTTTTCAATCTAAACTACCTATGGGCATACAAAATTGACCAAAGCGTAACCCTTACATTGTTAATTTTGCCTTATTTGACGAATTTATTGGCAACAAGCCACAATATTATGCAACCTTGTGCGCACGAGAACAACTATTACAAAACCACCAATTACATGAAAAAAATAGTCTCAAAAGAGACCTTATTTAGCACCAATTTGCTCAAATGCCCTAAATTCTAGACCCACCCACACTTAATGGATTTTTGAAATCATGTTTTAGGTTATCTTGCGCACCAAATTCTACACAAGAGACCACATAACATGTATTAGGAAAATAGTGTCATCACAAGTTTACTATAGGTTACCCTGGTGAATCTTCTTAGACTACTAGCCCTCATACTGAGTTATCCAAGCAATCTCTACCGATTCCTAGCCCCTAAACAAACTCATGTGGAATCAAAATACCTTTCAAGAAGACAAAGTAGATGATCATGCCATTCCAGGCCATCTCAACCTACCCTTAATCTTTACAAGCACTAAGGTATTAGGTGAGGCATTCAAATAATTTAAATTATTTAGTGAACACTACCCAACCCCTAGTACATTTAATTAGGTTTTCACTATATTATAAACTCTCGATAGGTTACCTTGGTTACCTCTTAGGGTCCTGACCCCTATCGAAAGCCACTCTTCCTAATAACATAACTCATTAACAATTACAAAGGATAGCCATCATGCAAATTAAACAAAACCAAGAATGAGCACATCTCAAACATGATGTAGACCATTTAACTTTTAAATACAACCAAGATAACAAATAAACTATGCATGGATAAATCCTAATTTAAATCATTACAATTGGACATCAAAGTATAAACACAATAAGCTTTACAGAACAAGTTTCCTTTCCTAGCCTCTGGAAAACTAAGAATTCCATAACACAAACAAAATTCTTCTTCTACAAAAGCTTTCCTTGACACCAAATCAAAATTAAAAGAATAGTTCAAAGTAATAACCCATTAATTCACAAATTAAAAACCATATTCATTTAAAACAAAAATTTAAGAATTATCTATCCATTTAAAAGAACAACATGACCACTCTTATCAATAAATGACTTAATAGAAACAATCAAATTTCATACAAGTGTTTATATTACATATAAATGTTTATTTGTTCCAAAAGAAACTAAATCTAAGCTTAACATTCATTTAAAACTAAATAAAATAAAATTACTTGAAATTTATTTAAGAATACACTGATTCTAATAAAATCTTTTAGCAAACTAAAAAAAAAATTTAAATTAAACATTTTTTATTGTATATATATTCAAGTAGAAATATACGCTTTGTTTTCTATAGTTATCTTGGGTTAGATACGGTGCTTGCAT
>VDFB02345188.1:0-15080 GCA_007258455.2 Sequoia sempervirens
TATGAAAATGCAAAAACAAACCTATGACAATGAACAAATAGACTTAAAAATCGCAAATAGTCAAAAGCAAAACATTTTTTTCAAAAGTGGTAGTTTTTTTGACAAAATAGTCAAAAGCGAGAAACTAATAGTCAAAAGCAAAAAATAAAGGCAATAGCAAAAATTTAAAATGCGAAAAATCAATAAAAGTGAACAAAATGAGGCAAAAATATCAAAAGCAAAAAAAATAAGAAAAGGAAAAAACAACAAAATTCTATGTCAATTGCGAACTTTTTAAGCAATTGTGAGAGAAAAAGTCAAAAGTGAGCTATTCATAAAGATCAAAAGTGAGAAAAATGATGCAAAAGCAAGAAAAACACAAAATTAATGCATTCACCTACTTTGTCTTTGTGCATTAATTACAAAAACATGAAAAGAAAAAAATGAGAAATGAAAGGGTGCATACCAGGGCACCGAGACTTGTAGGCTGTCTAAACTCACAAACTGCATTTGTGCAATGTGGGGCTCCTTTAATCCTCACCATAGCTCCTCAAAAATTGACAAAACAAGAACCAGAGGCAAGAATTTTCTATAGGCTGAAAGTGCAAATAAGGTAATTTGAACCCTAATTACCTATTTTAACGCTCAAAAACCTAATTTTTTAACCTAGGAAAACTTCCTAGGTTGAAATTATGACCTCCCGAGAACATCTGAACTATTAGCAAGAGACCTATAGACCTAATTTTTCATCCTCTACACATCAAAACTGAAATAGAACACTGTCGTGAGCCTGACCTCTCGAGGGGGTAGCCCAAAGTTCTACCATCATTCCGCTGAACATCGGGCATAGTGGGGCATATTAAATTTTTCAAATCTTGATCTTAACATTAGAATCTTTGAAACAAAGCAACCACTACTTTGTCTTAAAGAGGGGCAAAATGTAGACATGTAAAATTGACCTAACACTTATCACACATCTTAAATGACATTTTCACATCATTAGCATCAGTATCATTCAATATCACTACATTTCACATCAAAATAATAAAAAACCCTAATTTCCTCTATTAATTGAAGAATACTACATTATGTAATTAAGTCACTTTTTCATCATTATTGACTAATTAAATAAATTTCATTTATTTAATTATGTCCTAATTAACTTTATTCCTCTTGATTAATTAAATAACACCAATTATTTAATTATGTCGCTAATTCACTTTATTCCCCTAAGTCAATTAAATTATTAAAACATAATAATATAACTATATCACTTTCCCCCAAATTTGAATAATTGAATAAATTATTCAAATTATCATCAAAAATCAAATACATCAAATACAACTTTGTTTGCAAAAATCAAAGATGATTTTCACATTCAACTCAAAATATTAATTAATTAAAATGGGCGTTAATTAATTATCCTCCACCACTTTCATGATTGAGCAAATTATGATCCATGATTTGCTCACTCTAGTCAACTATCTGATCCATTTGTTTCTAATAGATCCAATTTATCAATCCACACTAAAAAGGTTCAACAGTTTTTCAATTCCATAGATTATTCAATCTATTTCCTTAATCCCACTGAACACTCAAAATGATTTCTTCGATCACACTGATTACATAATCAATTTGCACTAATTATTCCCATCTAAATCCTCTCAATGGTTTGCAACTGTTGATCAAGATATTCTACTACGTGATCTCAAGTGTTCATTTCAAAAATAAAAATCTATATAACAACCTCATTTCTTTTGAAAAACGATCGGAGAATCAATATCATTCACACAACGAAGTAATGTAGAGATCTTAATTGAAATTTTTACATCTTCTTACACACATCTTCAATCAACACATGCATGTTCTTCAAGATTTTGCATGCACAATGGACACTTTGCATTGATATGATCAACCCAACATCTTCACAAACACACTCTGACCTGGGATGGGTAACCAATTTTTTTTATTGAATTCTTTGTATGTTCTTTGATTGCTTTGCTTTTTTGTTAATTGAATTCAGTAATTTCAATATCGTTCATTTCATGAGTAATGGGAATGAATCTTCTTTTGTTTTTTTAGATTAGTTTCTATTCACTCAAATTGATCATTTGCATCTTCTTGATTTTCCCCTTACACAACATATAATTAGGCCTACCTAATTGATGTATATAGATGTAATAGCATATATATATGAGACATTTTGTACTAAACAAAATATAGATGTGTGATATGTGACAAGTGATAAGTAGTGATGCATGATAGTGTGAGCTTGTATGTATGAGTGTTGTATCAAAGCAATATTTGTTGTGAACCTGCAAACGAGTGTGGGATTTTGTATTCTAGAGCTTAATTGAAGCTAAATTGTCATAACCCAATTTTATTGCATATTAATTATAATATGGTAAAATAAATTATTAAAGAAATTCAATGTGTTAAATGGAAATTTTGTAATAGATTGAAAGAAGTTTATTGATGTTGACTATATGATCTTTTTAAATTATCTTATATGTTATCAAGAATTGAACGTTACTAATGAATTTTGCAAGTGCAAGTGTGTGCAGTTGCAGGGTGATAGGTTGAAGGATGAGAACATGGCTGAAGTAGGATTGTTTAGCTAGATCGAATGGTAAGCTAGATGGAATTTAGGTGCACACACCATGAAATGGAATGCTAACTTCATTTAAATTCATATAAGGAATTGTATTGAGCCGACTGAAAAGAATAGACTTGAGAAACAAAAAAACACATACAAATTGTTATTTGATTGTCTATCCTGATATTGTGTGAGTTCAAATTTGAAAGAAAATAAAATGTGGCTTACCAAATGAATGAATGTATGTAATTAAGAAAAAAAAATGAAATAAGATATGATTTCATTTCAATATATTGATGCTCAGAAATAGAATAAAAGTTCATTTTTATTTCTATTATTTTAAAAATAATAGACTATGAAACATATCAACATTTACCAACAAACATATAAACATATACATACATATATATATATATATATATATATAGAGAGAGAGAGAGAGAGAGAGAGAGAGAGAGAGAGAGAGAGTATATCAAAATGTGTATGTAAATAAGTAAATGTAAGTGTATAACAAATAATAAATAAATATATATATATACATGTGTGGTATATATATATATATATACATATATATATTTATATGAAAATAAGAAATTGAATTCAAAATTGATAATGGACAATATCAATCTTAATGGGAAACATGGGAAGACTCCCCACATCATGGCTTGGATACACATTATGGTTGATTAAATTGAATCAAATAGTGGGAAATAATGGCAATAATGGGAATGGCTCAACATCATGCAAAAATGTTTCTATCTTGAAAGGCGTAATAGAGGAAAAAGCATAGCAAATAGAAGCAACTAGCTTGAAGGAAAAAAGTGGGGAAGAAGAGCTCAAGGAAGGGAAAAATCAATTTGAAAGCTTCGGAAAAATGTTCGATTTCAAGGTAAATCAATCCTTTTTGAAAATAAGCTTCATTTAATTATCATTTCCATCAAAATAATAGCAATATTCTTTTCATACTGTTGAATAAATCAATAACACAGTAAAATGTATTTTTCTGTTTGTTTTTGTTACAGCATCGAGTCAGATGTTTGTGAAGTGTCAACCACCTTTTGGGTTGCATGGCCAATAATCCTACCTTGCATGGATGACACCTAATTTTAATGCCTTATCACCTAGCCAATAGAGCTACGTTGAGGCTTAGAAGCCATTATTGAATCGGTTGTCACTTGATCTTGCATGATAGTGCTATCCATACTATGGTTATTGGAATTCCATTCCGATTGATAGTGTATTTTAACATATTAAATCATTGTAGAGGATCGAATATCGTTCTTATGGGAAGGGCATAATACCTTTGTTTTTTATTTCCAATGTATTGATATTCATTATTGTCTCGGTTGATAATGGTAAAGGGCTTAAACAATTGCTATAAGAATATGTCATATGTATATATACTATTGTTTTATGATGTAGCCATTGCTCAAAAGGAATGATGGAGGAATTAAGTTTGAGATTCATTAAAACCATGTAAGGTTTAATCTACAAGATCGACGAATTTTTTTCTTTGAAAGTATTAAAGATATAAGTCTACATGTCAAAGTACATGGTTTAAAACCAACATCCCTTTGATGGTAATTCTTGAATATGACCCTCGATTAGCTAAGGAAGAAATGTATCAGTCATATAAGGAGTAGTCGTTCCTTGAGCAACCAATGAATTCTTTGCTTATAACCTTGAAAGTACATGAGTTCTGCCAAAGAACCCCAAAAACTTCTAAGTTTTGTCTCATATCAGAATGATTGCTTAGGTTTTGCAGCAATGAGAATGTTGTTCTTAGATTCATTTTATTTATATATAGTTGCACAATTAATTTTTAGTATTGTTTATGTATTCAAAGTTTTGAATAATGGACATTCTATTTTTATGAATGAAGCTGGGTTAGCCTAATTTTGTTAATAAAATTTTAATGGCTTTGCCTTGATATTGACAGTTAAGTTAGCTGTAATAAATATTATGGATTAAACAACATTGCTCATTATTTGTTCATTGTAAACAACCCCATTCTGTAAAAAATAGTGAACATTTATTTGTAACGTTATCGTTATGTAATTGTTTAATTGGAAACAACATTGGATTATTGTAAATAGTGAATGTTCTATTGGAAACGACATTGTTTTGTCATAAACTGTAGCTGTTTAGCTAGAAACAACATTGTATTATTGTAAATAGTGAATGTTCTATGGGAAACGATATTTTTTTGTTGTGAAAGTGTATGTTTAGCTGAAAAATCTTGTTTAGTAACTGTTTAACTGAAACAACATTGTGTAGATACAAATTGTGAATGTTCTATATGAAACAACTTGTTATGTAATTGTTCAGTTGGAAACAGTATTGTTCTACTTAAAGCAAGAAAGTGTTTATATGTGAACAAAATCATTGAATATTACAATTTTTTTGATACAAATGGAACAACAATGTGTGAGAAATTGTTAACACAGATTTAGTTCTAGTTTCAACTATTTCTTGAATTACTAAAAATGGAAACATCAAAATGGAACATTATTAAGTGATAGCAATATGATTTAATGGATTTATTTTAGAATGATGCACAAACCAATAAATTAAGTAGGCACATATATGTGTGTTCACATAGAATCTCATCTATGATTTAATGGATTTATTTTAGAATGATGCACAAACCAATAAATTAAGTAGGCACATATATGTGTGTTCACATAGAATCTCATCTATGTACATACACGGGTAAGTGCATGGATTTGTGACACAATTTTGGCTCTTAAGATGCCACTTTTTTCTGAAATCAGCAAAATCTGATTTGCACGAGAAAATGAAGATAGTTACACTCAAAATTTCAAGATGCAACAAGAACAAAAGTTGAAGTGCTTCGAATCTAGTTTCTAAGATACTATTTTTTTTTGAAATTAATGAATATTAAGGGTCTCAAAAAGGGGGTGGGGAAAAACAGGTCCTATTTTTTTTTTAAAAAATAGTGTAGCGCTTGAGGGCTCTCCCCTTTTTGATTAACTTTTTTTTCATAATTTCAAAAATCCCAATGGTGAGAAATTAGCTAACACCATGTAGTTTATCCTCATTCTTTCGGATAATTTTTTTTAAAAATATGTAATATTTTATGAATTTTCAAAGTGGAGACATCCTGAAAAGCTAAAATTTGAGCGTGCTCCCCCATAATTTTTTTGAAAACTAATCGATTTTTTTTTCATCATGTGTAGAATGGAGTCTAGTTTCAAAAAATGTAACTTGTTTCATGTTTCGATGAACAAGTAAAAATCTATCCTAAAAATAGAACATGTTGGTTTTTGACCAAAAACGAAGGCATTTACAATAGAAGCCATGGATCAAAACCTTAACTAAATCAAAATGAAAAAATAATTATATATTTAGATAGCTAAGAGAGAGGTTAATGCTATCACAATTTTTTTTATAAAATTGCATTGACAGACATGCAAATGAGATGGGGAGCACGAATGAAAATATGAGGAAATTTGGAAATTCTTGTTAATTAACACATCCAAAGTAGGTCATTTGGCGAGCGCCAAATTTTTCACTCACCAAATGACCTACTTTGAACAAAACCTAAATTTCCCCTCTCTTTGGTCGATAAGTTTGATAATGCTTATAGTGCATAGTTTATGATTGTAGATCGATAGTTGAGGTTTTACCTTTCATACGCTCTCTAACTCGTTACCCTAACTGGATAACTCTTTATTCCTCTGAAGTCTCTCTCTCTCTCTCTCTCAGGTCTCACTCCCTCCCATGTGACCTAGACTACTCTCTCTCAATCCAATCCCCTCTCTCAAGTGTCTTTCCCTCCCACCTAGGTACCTAAATAAATCTATCTCACTCCAACCCCCTTTCTCACTCCCCCTCTCCTTCTCCCCCCTTGGTCTTTTTGTCTCTCTCACTCCATCTCCCTCTCTTAGGTCATTATCTTTCTCTCTCTGTCTCTCTCTCTCAAGTCTCTCCCTCCTACCCCCTCTCCCTCTCTTAGGTCTCTCACTTGCTCCCTCTATCTCTCTCCCATTCCCTCTCTCTCACTCACTCTATCTCTCTCCCTCTCTCTCTCTCGCTCTCTCTCAGGTATCTCCATCCCCCCTCTCTCTTTCACACACACACTCCCTCTCTCTCTCCCACTCACTATCTCTCACTCCCTCTATCTCTCTCCCACTCTCTGTCCCTCTCTCGGGTCTCTCCCTCCCACAACCTTCCCCCCTCTCTCAATAATCTCCCTCCTACCCTTTCTCTCTCTCAAGTATCTCCCTCTGAACCCCTCTCCCTCCTCTCTCTCTCCCATTCCTCTCTCTCTCTCTCTCTCTCTCTCTCTCTCTCTCTCTCTCTCCCACTCTATCTCTCTCCCTCTCAGGTCTCTCCCTCTGACCCCCTCTCCCTCTCTCTCTCTCTCAAGTATTTCCATCCTACCCCCTCTCCCTCTCTCTCTTTCAAGTCTCCCCCTCCTACCCCATCTCCCTCTCATAGTCACTCCCTCTATCTTTCTTCCAATCCCTCCCTCTCTCACTCCCTCTATCTCTCTCTCCCTCTCCCTCTCCCTCTCCCTCTCCCTCTCTCTCAAGTATCTCCCTCTCACTAATTCTCCCTCTCTCCCTCAAGTCCCTCTCTCTCTGATGCCCTCTATCTCTCTCCCACTCTCTCTCTCCCTCTCCCTCTCTTTCAAGTCTCTCCCTCCCACCCCCTCTCCCTTCCTCTCTCTCTCAAGTCTCTCCCTCCTACCCCCTCTCCCTCTGTCAGGTCTCTCTTTTTCTCTCTCACTCACTCCCTCTATCTCTTTCCCATACCCTCTCTCTATCTCTCTCCCTCCCACCCTCTCACACACACACTCTCTCTCTCTCTCTCTCCCTCTCTCTCAGGTATATCTCCCCACCCCCATCTCTCTCTCTATCTCTCTCTCTCATTCCCTCCATCTCTCTCCCATCCCTCTATCCCGAGTACTCCCTCTCCCCTAAGTACTCCCTCTCCCTCCCACCCCCTCTCCCTCTCTTAAGTCTCTCTCTCTCACTCCTTGTATCTCTCCCATCCCTCTATCTCCCACTCCCTCTCTCTCCTACTCTCTTAGGTCTCTCTCTCCCACTTTGTCTCCCTCTACTTCTCTCTTAGGTGTCTCCCTTCCACCCTCTCTCCCTCTCCCTCTCTCTTAGGTTTCTCCCTCACACCCCCTCTCCCTCCCTCTCTCTCTCAAGTCTCTCCCTCTTCCTCTCTCTTAGGTTTCTCCCTCCCACCCCCCTCTCTCTCTCTCCCAATCCCTCTTTCTCTCTCACTCCCTCTATCTCTCTCCCACTCAATCTCTCTCCCTCTCTCTTAGGTCTCTCCCTTCCACCCCCTCTCCCTCCCTCTCTCTCTCAAGTATATTTTTCCTACCCCTCTCCCTCTCACAATAAATCCCTCTATCTCTCTTCCACTCCCTCCCTCTCTCACTCCCTCTATCTCTCTTCCTCTCCCTCTCCCTCTCTCTCAAGAATCTCCCTCCCACCACCTCTTCCTCTCTCTTTCACACCCTCTATCTCTCTCCCACTCTCTCTCCCTCTCCCTCCAACCCCCTATCCCTCCCTCCCCCCCTCTCTCTCTCTCAAGTCTCTCCCTCATACCCCCTCTCCCTTTATCAGGTCTCTCTTTATCTCTCTCACTCACTCCCTCTATCTCTCTCCCACACCCTCTCTCTCTTAGGTATCTCCCTCCCACCCCCTCCCACTCTCTTTGTCTCTCCCCCTCTCTCTTAGGTAGCTCCCCCACCCCCCCTCTCTCTTTATCTCTCTCTCACTCCCTCTATCTCTCTCCCATCCCTCTATCCCTCATACTCCCTCTCCCCTGAGTACTCCCCCTCCCTCCCACCCCTTCTCCCTCTCTCAAGTCTCTCTCTCACTCCTCGTATCTCTCCCATCCCTCTATCTCCCACTCCCTTTCTCTCCTACTCTCTTAGGTCTCTCCCTCCCATCCCCTCTCTCCCACTTTGTCTCCCTATCCTTCTCTCTCAAGTTTCTCCCTCCCACCCTCTCTCCCTCTCCCTCTCTCTTAGGTGTCTCCCTCCCACCCCCTCTCCCCCCCTCTCTCTGTCTCTAGGGATTACGGTTTAGAGTTTAAGAGTAGAGGGTGTAGGGTTGAGAGAGAGAGAGGGGGGTTTGAGGGTAGAGGGTAGAGGGTTTAGGGGATTAGGGTTTAGGGTTTAAGGGTTTAAGGGTAGAGGGTTGAGGGCTAAGGGTAGACGTTTAGGGTTTAGGGTTTAGAGGTTTTAGGGATTAAGAGTTAAGGGTAAAAGGAGTTTAGAGATCTAGGGATTACCATTTACAGTTTAAGGAGTAGGGTGTAGGAGTTCTGAGTTGAGGAGTTAGAAGTGAAGGAGTTTAGGGTTTAGGGTTTAGGAGTAGAGGTAGAGGATAAGTAAGGAGTATAGGGTTTAGGGGTTTATAGTTTATGGTTTATGGTTTTAAGGGTTTAAGGGTAATTGGGTTGAGGGAGTGTAGGAGTTTAGGGTTTTATGGTTTAGGGTTTAGGGATTAGGGTTAAGGAGTAGAGGGTAGAGGGATTTAGGATTTAAGGATTATAGTTCTGATGGTTTAAGGAGTAGAGGTGTAGAGTTCAGAGGTTTTAGGGTGTAATGGTTGAGGGTCAAGATTTTATGGTTTAAGGTTTAGGGTTTAAGGGTTTGAGGGACTTGGGTTCCCAGGAGTTTCTGAGTTTAAGGGCAGGTAAAAGGGTTAAGGAGTGAATGTCAGAGGGTTTAGGGTTTAAGGTTTACTAGGAGTAGAGGGTAGAGGAGTAGAGGTTTAGGAGTTTAAGGGTTGAGGGTTGAGTAGAGGGTAGAAGGTTTTAGGAGTTTAGGGTTTAGGGATTAAGGGTTAAAGGGTAAGAGGTTTAGGGTTAATGATTCATAGTTTACGTTTTAAGGGTAGATGGTTGAGGGTTGAGGGTTGAAGGTAGAAGGGAGTAGAGGTTTTAGGGTTTTAGGAGTTTATGGTTTAAGGGTTGAGGGTTTAATGGTTTAGGGTTTAACCTGGTTAAGGGTAGAGGGTTGAGAGTTGATGGTTTTAAGGTTTAAGGGTTGAGGGTTGAGGGTAGAGGGTAGAGGTTTTAGGGTCTAGGGTTTAGGAATTAAGGGTTAAGGGTAGAGGGTTTAGGGTTTAGGGATTGCAGTTTAAGGTTTAATGGTAGGGGGTGTAGGGTTGACAAAGAGAGAGAGGGGGGTTTGATGGTAGAGGGTAGAGGGTTTAGGGGTTTAGGTTTTAGGGTTCAAGGGTAAAGGATTAGGGTTCAGGGTTTATAGTTTATAGGTAAAGGGTTTAGGGGTTTAGAGTTTAAGAGTTTAAGGGTGTAAGGGTAGAGGGTAGAGGGTTTATGGTTTAAGGGTTGAGGGTTGAGGGTAGAAGGTAGAGGTTTTAGGGTTTAGGGTTTAGGGATTAAGGGTTAAGGGTAGAGGGTTTAGGTTTTAGGGATTATAGTTTATGGTTTAAGGGTAGAGGGTGTAGGGTGTAGGGTTGAGGGTTGAGGGTTTTAGGGTTTAAGGGTTGACAGTTGAGGGTAGAGGGTAGAGGGTTTAGGGTTTATGGTTTATGGTTTAAGGGTTTAGGGTTCATGGTTTACGGTTTACGGTTTAGGGGTTTAGGGTTTATGGTTTAGGGTTTAGGGGTTTAAGGGTTTAAGGGTTTAAGGGTAGATGGTTGAGGTTTGAGGGTTTAGGGTTTAAGGGTTGAGGGTAGAGGGTAGATGGTAGAGGTTTTAGGGTTTATGGTTTAGGGATTAAGGGTTAAGGGTAGAGTGTTTAGGGTTTAGGGATTACAATTTACAGTTTAAGGGTAGAGTGTGTAGGGTTGAGAGAGAGAGAGGGGTGGGTTTGCAGCTAGAGGCTAGAGGGTTAATGGTAGAGGGTAGAGGGTTTAAGGGTTTAGGGTTTAAGGGTTGAGGATTAAGGGTTGAGGGTTGAGGGATTAGGGTAGATATTTTAGTTGAGTTTAAAAGGGTTTAAGGGTTGAGGGTAGAGGGTTGAGGGATTAGGGTAGAGAGTTTAGTTGGGCTTAAAAGGGTTTAAGGGTTGAGGGTAGAGGGTAGAGGGTTTAAGGGTTTGGTTTTAAAGGTTTAGGGTTGATGGTTTAGGTCTCCCATCCCTCTATCTCCCACTCCCTCTCTCTCCCACTCCCTCTCTCAGGTCTTCCCCCCCACCATAACTAAATAAATCTCTCCCTCTCAAGTCTCTCTCTCTTGGGTCTCACTCTCTCCCATGCTACCTAGACTAATTTGTGTCACTCCAATGCCATCTCTCACACTCCCTCTCTGTCAGGTCTCACTTACCTCCCACCCTACCTAGACAAATATATTTCACTCCAACCCCCTCTCCCACACTCCCTCTCTCTCTCTCTCTCTCCCCCTTTGGTCTTTTTGTATCTCTCAGGCCTCATCCCTCCTTACCCTTCTCCCATTGTTAGGTATTCCCCCCCACTATAACTAGATAACTCTTTATCCCTCTCAAGCCTCTATCATTCTCAGGTCTCAGTCGCTACCACACTACCTAGACTAATCTCTCTCACTCCTATCACCTCTCTCTCTCTATCTCAAGTCTCACTCCCTTTGTCTTTATGGAAGGTGAAGATTTCAAAACAACACATTTGGTGCTTGCCAATTTTGGCGTGTGCCAAATTTGGCGCTCTCCAAATTTTGTGAGCGCCAAATGTATTTTACCTTGAAATGGTAAAATAATGGTTGGCCTCATGATTGAGGCCCACATGCTTATGTATTTTTCTAGTTCAGTGCTTTATCCGATTCAGAAATGCATTTTTTTATGCAATTGACTCCATGTTGTACCAATCTATGCTTGATCCATCACCTTTTTACCACCATTCTACATTCTAACAACGTAGAAGAATACATTTTGAAGTTTCTACTTCATTTTACATTATCTCAGGTAATATATTCATTTTGGTAATATTGAAATGTTTATATTTGTTTGTTTTTGAAAATATAAACTAAATTCCTTTAATGAGTTTATTAATAATAACAATTGCACATAGAATTCAACATTGAATTAGATGGGAGTTGCATAAAAAAGTTTAATTTCTATGAGTTTGAAGAACAAAAAAATGAAAAACATGACATTTACTTAACACAAATTTACTTATGAATTCTATTTGCATTGCTTATAGTAGTCCAATTCTAGCATGGCTAGTGGAATTCACTCTATTTCATTTTAAGTAGATGTTTATATTGAGTTTTTTTGTTTTGTTTTCACAATTTTTAGACCATTCATTTGATGATTTTATTAATATTCATTGTTACACATAGAATTGAACATTAAATTCATTCTTACTGATGGTTGTGGGAAAACCTTTATTTTCAACTAATTTGGAAAACCTAAGAGCTTTCATCAATGTTAATGTGCAAGTTTCCATTAATTTTTTGGTACCATAAAAAATCCACCTTCATCATGTGCTTAGATAATTTCAAGTGACTCAAGACATAGTTGGTTTAATGCAAGTTTCCATTCATTCATACCATTTACCATTCTAAGAATAAAAAAGGAAAATAAGCACAAGATTCTCTAGTTTCCAAAGGTGGCAGCAACTTATACCCTAGGTTTGACACAAGTCTTTGCTCCTAAGAACTTTTAATTACACCAAATAATCCCCTCAAACCATTCTTAACATTGATCAACACTTACATGAAGCAATTTTATACAAATCCGATTTCAAACAGGGAAGTAACTTGTCTCCAACCTCAAATTAAACCAATTCAAACCCTATTTCAGACTTTACAACCTTCCCTTTCCTATCTTCCACAAACTCACCTATTCTTCCTTGTAGGTTTTCAACAGAGGTTTCTTGACCTCAAAACACCATTAGGTTTCTTTGGAACAACTTTAACAAAACAAAGCATCTACGCTATCCTAGACCATAAATTAGGTCACTTTTACAAAGGGGCCCTATTGGAAACTCCTCCTCAAGCCCAAAACTCAATGGGGTAGCAACAACTAGTCAACAAAACCTCCAATTTCACCATTTACTTGCAGTGACACTTTCCAAGACATCTAAACAAGAAACCCTCATATTAGTCAATTTACATGGGGGTTTATTGAAAACTATATCCCAGACCTTCTCTAGCCTAGCCACCACTTCAAACACCCTTAATTATGTCTGCATATGCTTATAAGTTCATTCACAAGCCTCTATCATCAATATTTTACCAAACCCTAGTTCAAAACCTCCATTTTCAAGCAAAATTTGCACATAAACATTTAGGACAACAACACAAAAAGCCTTCAAACATCTTCCCTACTCCAACGAACCATGTACACACCTAAATAATTCCCTAGTGAGCCATTCCACCAAGTTATAGAACAAAAAAGTGGGTGGAATGGCTTAAAATGTCATTTTCATACACTCAAAACCCTTAAAATAGGGTATACAGACCGGTCCTCTATAATTTGTCTCTAAATTGCACAAAAACCATTGAAATCAATCCAAACCAAGTCTAAAATGGTGTTAGGCCTGCTCCCGACAAGATTCACTCCATGAAAGATAAAAAATTTCTGGTATGTAACCATATAGACAGGGGGTGTTTCAATTACTTCTCTTCTCAAAATTACATGCCGACCTCTCCCTTCGAGTTCACAAGAATTTTTTAAAGGTTCTCTAACTACATTCAATAGTTACGCCTACTTTTCAAACCCAAATGACCATTGGGTCTCCCTCTTGACAACTTTTACATTTTCCATTGACAACTCTTCAACATTTTCTGCAATTTTTGTAATTTTGACACAATTGACCCCTAACTCATTGTAACCACCCCAAAACATTATAAGTGGTATAAATAGACCTTATTCAACCTAAGAACATGACTCCAAATAAGAAAAAGACCATTTTACCCTCCTTGACAACTTTTGTCTAAATTGACAACTTTTTGACATGATTTGCAACTTTTACATTTGTTGCCCAAAATGTCTCAAATAACCACAAAATGAAATGTAATTAGTGGTATGGATATGTTTTAAAAATGCATTACAAGTAATTTTATTGTGGTATGGAGGTAGATGTATGTATGAAAAATGTTGTAGCATATAGACATGTTTGATAATTCCAAACAACTCACTGCCCTCTTTCTTAAAATGCTTTGGTGTGTTCAATAAAATGCAATGTAATCAGCATTATCAATATGTTTCATAAAATGAATTACTTACTTTTGTTATATGTGTGATTGTGAACATGTAGCATTCAACATCGTGGTGAGGAAATGACCAAAGCCTCTAACACCAGAAGAACATGTAGTAAAAAATGCAAGGAGAAGAGAATCAAAAATTGCAGCTCATCCAGGTGGGTACATTTACGCTAGGCATGGTCCTCTTTCACACCAAAAAATGCAGAATTGCTCTAAGCTACATTCAACTGGTAGAATCCCTTCAGAGTCCAAAGTGCAAAATGGATGTAGACTTTAGCATGCTCATATTTGGACACCATGATGCTTAGAAACTTCTCGTATGATCCTATGGGATTGCGTTGGGCCCCTCTACAATAACCTCTCTTGGTTTTCGCTATTTCAGAGGCCTTTTCCCGTGGTGGTGAATTCTCACTTGGGGAAAAAGTGGTCAAATGCAAGTAGTTGAGTGTGTAAAAATGACTTTTTAGCGATTCCACCCATTGTATCCTATTGTAACTTAGTGGAATGGCATAATTAGGGGTAGGGAACATATGTGCATGGTTTCTAGAGTAGGGGAGGTGAGTTGAGTGGTTTGGTGTGATGCCCTAGTTGGAAATTTGATGAGTTTTGGTGAAATTGAGTGGTTTAAGAGTGGAAATGGTTGAAATACTTTGAGGCAGTAGTTTGTGAGGGACTTTTAAGCATGTGCAGGTTCTTTTAAGCATGTTTGATGCTTTGGCAAGGTGTTATGAGTTGTGGGAATAGGATTTTCAATAAACCCACCCTAAACTTGCTAAAAATGAGGGTTTTGTAAAAGTGGGCTTAAAGGAGCAGTTCTCAGGTTAAAGATTGTAGATTTGGAGGTTTTGTGGTCTGGTAAATGACTGTCTATAGTTATTTGGAATGGGAAGATAGTCTGGAATACAATTGCTTTGAAAATTTGGCCTAATTGGCCAATTAGGTATATCTTCTTGGTGTTGTCCTTTCAAATCAGGACCATCGAGGTTTCAAACACCCATCAAGGTACTCAACAACATACCATAGCCACTCAATAGGTTACTTTGATACAACTCTCTCAAATCAAGCTTTTCACACCAACTAGGCCTCAAATTAGGTCACTTTTACAAAGGGACTCTACCTTAAACTTTCCCTTTCACTCAAAATTCAATTGGACAGCTCTCTATAGGTCACCAAACCAAAGATTCCACATTTTTTTCTTAGACATCCACCCTCCAATATACCTAAACTCAAAACCCTCTTTTATAGCCAAAAATCAAGAGTTTTAATGGAAATCATATTTCCAGACCTCAATCAAACTTGCCACCACCTCAAACTAGTCTACAAACCTCTTCACATACTCAATTCAACAAGAAACAACAATTCCCCA
>VDFB02345189.1:0-35966 GCA_007258455.2 Sequoia sempervirens
TTTTTCCATGTTATATATATGGTAAACCCATTAAAAACAATAAGACTTTGGTAAATAATATATCTAGATAAAGAATACAAGAATATAAAAATAGAACTTGTAATTTAAGTCATCTACTCATCAATAATATTTTCATACTATTAACTTGATTTAAAAAGAATTGGAAGACAACTATAATCTATAACATAACATCCTTAAATGGTTCAAATTTTAAATGAAACGATGAAAGAAAGAATAAGAATATAAAGATTAAAGTATAAAATCATTTGAAAATAATTGGGGATAAAAATATTTAATCTAATAGTTGTTAACATAAATTAACTTCAATTATATAGCCTTGAGAACATCAAAAAATTATAGAACATCAAAAATGCATCATTAAATGTATATTAACATCATCTGCACTCTAATTAAAAATATTAAAAACAACATAGAATACAAAGAGATGAAATTAAAAAGTTCCAACTAATGATGTTATAATAATCCTCCCCAAGTTGATCCTCTCATCCCAATCATCATACTTAATGTTTTGGTACTTGAATGTGTTGGTACTTGAATCATGTTTTGGTACTTAATGTTATGTTTTTTAAGAGGAAGCATTTTCTCTTTCTATTACCATAAAGATTATTCTTGTTTTTGTAACTTAGTATTTCTGTTTGTAGATTTTCAACTTTTATTATGTAAATCATTCTTTGATACCCAAGTAGTTTAAAGGTTTTCTTGAATCTTATTTAGTTTTTAGATTTAAGTGCTTTCTCGTGTCTAATTTCTTAATCGTCTAAGCATTGTTAAAGTCCTTGTTGAGATCATATTTGGATTTTGTGTATGATGATAAGTTATTGGCTACCAGTTCTTCCCATGAAATTTAATAGTATTATCTTTACATTTGGGTCTATTTTTAGTATTGAAATTGGCTAATGCAAATGTGGGAATGTTAGATTGAAGTTTATTATTTTAGATTTTTTTGTTGTAAATAAGGATGGAACAAAGTATATACATTCTTTAACATTTGCATGTTGCAATTCAGAGTCAGATGTTAGAAACTAAAGTTGTTAGAGGCTACCACACTTAATTATGGATCTTCTAATGCTTCATCTACATCATCCTACCCTTGTAAATTTGAAAAAGAAAATTATTTCCAAAAGGATAGTAAAAATAATGGAAATGACCATTGTACAAACTATACATTATAAATGTTTCTAATATAATTATGACTCTAAAGCCTCCAACTTTTTCCTTTGTAAAATGTGCTTCAAAATTTACTTAGTGCTTGCATGATTACACTTCCTCCTATTAGGCCATTAGATAAATCTAAAGTTATTCCCAAAAGATATAATGAGAAATAATTTTGTTATTAAATTGTAGAGTTAATTGTAATTATACTCAACATTTTATGGGATTAAGGAATAATTGATTAAGGATTTGATTCATAAAAAAAAAAAATTAGGTTGAGGGGGTTAATACTGGGGTCAATCCTTTAATTGTTCCTCCTAATGAAAATTTAAATATTTTACACTATATAAATCTAATAAAATGGTTTTATATGAGAGTCATGAGATTGAGGTACATATACATGTTGACGAGCTTGAAACCATTGATTCACCTATGTATGTGAGGAATGATAATTTGTTGGTATTAATAAAAATTATAAGGGTACTTATTCTTCTTCTTATGTACTAGTGATTGACTTTTATAGAAATTTCTATGGACTAACTAGTATTCAAACTTAGGACCTCCCATTTGGTGTTAGGATGCTCTACTATTGAGCTAATAGCTCACATTGTGATGAGTCTTTTTATGACTTAGGTGTGTATCATTTCTCCAACACACTCCCTTGAGCCACAACATAGGTGTCAAATGCACCTAGCTTGGCTCTAATACCATACAAGAATACCAATTATGAGGACCTCCTATAAAAATATGACATGAAAAACCGTGAACAATATTTAAAAGATAATCCATAGTCTATCTTATTATTTATGCATATTTTCTAGGACCACCTATGCCCAAAACACAAAATAGTTTTTGTAAATACACCAATTAGATCTTATAAAATGCATTACTTAGATCAAATTATATGGTAAATTAAATATAATTAATGATTACTTTTTCTTTTAGTATGAAAGAGGTTAAATTCCAATATATGTTCTAGTGGGCTTGATTGAGTGACAAGGTGGAGTGATTGTTGTAATGAAGAACTTGCTAGGAAAGCTAACCACCACTAATCTTGGAATGAGTACTTGGATGCCTATGTTGTCAAAAGATATTATTATTTTACTATTAGTTCTCCTCATGTTGAAATTTCCATGAACTAGTTAGGATGCAAATCTCCACCACTAAGCTACCCACCCACTTTATGACAAGTCAATTTATGATTTAGGTATGCTAATTTTTTTGACACCTTCTTCACATTGTGAGATATTACCAAATAATTATAATGGTCATTTGGTTTTGTGTGGATCATGAACCATGTAAGGGTGTGTTTATTGATCTTACTCACCAATAAAATGTATGCATTGAATAATTTTTGTTTTATCATCATTTTATCAACAAGCATATGCATATTTGAGGGTTTATTTAAAATTGAATAATGATATGTTGATTGAAACTAGAGGATACATTATTTTACCTTAATTTTTTGGTCTAAAAGATGAGGGAAGTTCTTATTCTATGTCATATTCTTTCTTCTTTAGATGTATCTCATATTTTATTTGGATATCCATGGATAAAGCAATATCAAGCAACATCATCTATGTCATGTCATTAAGGTATCAAATATGTTTGAACACTAGTAAAGAGGTTACAATTGCAAGAGATCCGTATATGCCTTTATTTTAGATTAAGTCATTTAACCTTAAATAATTTTAAGAACATACATAAGGATCCTCTATATAAGTGCAAGGATTCTTTGCCTAATTTGTAAAATTTTCAAAAGGAATAACAATGGTGGGAAAATCAAGACAAGATGCAACAATTTAGAATTCCTAAAGGGTTTACAATTATTAGAGCCAAAGTAGGTTATATTTTGGTTTTATATTATAAAATGATTCAAGAATCTATAAGGCCAAAAGAACCATAAGCATTGCAAACTTTAGTTTAGAAGCATAAGGGATTGGATATTTTCATTCCTAAACATGGTTTTCATTAAAAAAATTACTCATGTACTATACATACATATTCATGTATATGTGAATATATCTACATATGTATACATACACATGCACATATCTAAATATGTATATATGTATATATGTATATGTAGATATGTAGACACATTCATGTATACATACATATGTATATATGCATGTATATATGTATATACATACATTTATTTTCTATATGTATATATATACATACATATATACGTATACAAAAATACACACACATATGTATGTATGTATGTATGTGTGTATGTATATTTATGTATACATATATACATGTATGTATATGTACATGTGTATGCATACATGTATATATATGTATATATGGATACACACACATTTTGGTTTTGTTTTGTAAGCATCCTCTTTTGAGGACAACCCTTTGTTGATGATGTTGAGTATTAGTTTGTTGTAAGTGTGTTTATTATTTTAATATCATTTTAAAACAATATTTTATTTATTTATAAATTTTGGTATAATATCTAATTTTATAATATGTTTGTGTGTGTAGGTTGAGTTGCATAATTGTTAGGGGCACACACAATCAACACAATGCAAGATAATAACTAATTCAAGGGATCGAAGTTCAGTTTCTAGTCAAGCAAAGAGAGGCATAATGTTTCATTAATAGCATTTGCTACACATACATAAACACTTTTATATCTTTATGACACATTCATAACTATTTTCATGAATATATATTGGTGATATTTTGTAGTCTAAGAGACAATGTTGGCCTCATGTCACTGTATATGATATTTTCATGATGTATTATGTATGTCTTCATGACCTTATCAAGATCAATATATAAATATTTTGTGCATATTCATAGCAAATGGTTTGTGCTTATTCTATCTATCTATATTACCCTTTATCTCTATCTCTCTTTATCACTATCTCTCTCACATATATATGATGTGCATGAATGTTGAATGGCATACATGTAATGAACCCATACTAGTTCTAACTCTATTTAGCCTATCAACAAATAAAGATTCAACATTGGTCTTCTAGATTTACATACATCTTAAGAATTTACTACCATAATCCATAAGACAAAGCAACAATAACCCATATGGGTGTTTAGACTCACAAGTGAAAGTCAAAATGTTATAGCTAGCTATCCCTTCACTAAAAAATAGTAGGGTTTTTAGTTCAAACAAGGAATTACCCCATTTTATTGTATGGTTCTATATACTAAAACCCTATCTCCAATAACACACATAAAGTAAAAAAAATATCTACTATGTTTGGCTTCATGAATGCAACACAAGCTTCTAAATGTCCTAGGTAGAGCAATAGATTTCCATTCACATAGTAGAAATTACAAGCTAATGCTTTTTAACATGATTTCTAGAATTTCATACAAGAATAGCTTTTTCTCTTACATTACATATAAAAATACTAAAAAGAACCTTCATAAAAAATCATACCTCATTACCACCAAGTAAAAACAATAAGGTTTACATACTCGAATTTCACAAGCTTCAAAAATGTATAATTTGCACTACCTTCTTCCTCCTTTTGCCTCTATCCTCCCCTTTTCCCTCTTTCTTTTCCTTTTAATCTTTCCTTGATTTCCACCATTTTTGCCATATTCTCTACATGTTTCCCATTTCCACTTCCTTTGCCTTTATTTCTTCCCACTTTGTGAACAATAAAGTCCCACTCTCTCTTCACTTACTCATCATTCAAGTTTCCTCGAATAGCGTACCTCAACATTAATGCTTGATACTTAATATGATGGGGCCAAAAGGTGGGGTGGCCACTTTTTGGCCCCACATCTTTTTGCACTCACTCTAATAAGGTTTGTCCTTTTGATAATAGTAATGTCCAAAGGTGGCTCTTGTTTGCATGTGGATACATTTATACCAAACATCAACTTTTAGTGATATGTGTGAAGATTTTGTAGTGGTTCTATATATTGTTCTTATTCTCTAAATATAAAGGAGGATGAATAATCAAGTCATGATGGACTAATGAAAGAAGATGAATTGAATAGTGATAGAAACTAGTCTACTATAGTTAGTGATGATGAAAATACATTATATAAAATTATGCAGGCATTCTCATATTACTTAGAATCTCTAGTGTTACAATATGAATAGTATTTTAAACACATGATAGACCTTTTTCTAGAGTGTCTCTACAAACTTGTGACCATTGAATTTGCTTGGGAGTATAGAAAATTGCATTATAATACATCAAATAATAGGGTAGAGAATGTAATTGTTAATTTTATGGTTTCCAAGACCAAACTTTGTAAATGATATTAATTGAGGGCATGAAGACACAATCAAGTCTTTGTTCTTGATGGTTTGATTTATATTTTCAATCAATGGTTCCATTTATACACACTACATGAGGAAATTGTTCAATAAGAGTAACTTATAGTTTTAGTCAATTATATTTCAATTTGTACACACTACATGAAGATATTGAACTAGCTTCATTTGTTATATGGAGATATTTTATTGTAATGTACGTAATCAATGATATGATTCTTGATTTTTTATAAGATTTAATATTATAACACCTTAACAAATCAAGCTATGACTTTCACGGTTCACTCCTACATGTATGAAATTTGCATTTTCATCTACAAGTTTGACCCTAAATTTGTAGTTTTAAAATTATTTTGTGAGCTTAACCCTACATTTCTAGTCTTTAGGAATGCATTTATCTCCATTTTTTAGACTATATTGAGAGCTATTATAATGTTTTTTTGCACTAACTTTCGGAGGAAACTCATTTTTCCTTACTCAAACCCTTGGATTATGCAAAACGGGGAAGCAAAATACTATATTAAAAATGCTTTAAAAACTTTCAAACAATCAAACAAATGCAATTTGAATTCAACAAATTTAAAAAAATTTGCATATCTAGGGTTTCGAAATTAAACAAATACATGCATTTTGAACTAAAAAAAAATGGAATTTTAAATACCTCATGCTCAATAGTGGTCGATATGCGAATTGGAATGATGAAGTTTGAAAAGATGACCCCAAATTTGCTTTCACCAGTGAGAAATTTTGTTGGGTCGCCGTTCAGATTTTATTCGCCGCGCGCATGGACAGTGACTGACTGGTAATTCACAGTGAAAGTGTGAAAGTGAAAGCACTTTTTTTGGTTTTGTCATATTCAAGGGGTTCGGCTGAACCCAGGTTTGGCTGAACCACCTTAAATATGATTTTTTATTAGGCTCGGTTTAGGGTTCAACCGAGCCATGGGTTCGGCCGAACCATATGGTTCAGCCTAACCAGTCAAATGGTTCGGTCGAGCTATATGGTTCGGCCGAACCAATTTGCTATGAAGAGTGTGGAAATTTTGAAATTTCCTTCCTCCACAAAAGTGTAAACCACTTATGTGGCTTCACCCATGGTGGTAGTCGCACCTTCATTCCTTGATTTTTCTTGTTTTGAGATGTCTTGTTCGGTATGCATTCTCTGATAGATAACCATTGCAGATGATGTTATTTTGATTTGCTGCTTTGCTAACTCTAGAATATCCTATTTTGTCTGACCTGTTTCTTTGAGTGGATAATGTTGGATATCTTCACATGATTTCCTTAGTCTTAATTTGGGATATATTTGATCCTGATGTTGAAAATTCAATTTGACTATAGGAATCAATAACTTGCTCTTTTTGTTTAACAAAATCTTGCTCTAAATGAAGATCATCTACGTGTCCATCCACAAAAATCATCTCATTGGTATGTGCTATATGGATATGATCATCATGTATAGATAGGAGAGTGTCCATTAGATAATTGTAATGTCTTGGAGATATGAATTATTGATCTTGAATGATTTTAGAATTGCTTTCAACATGCTTTGGATCAAGTTCTTAACATGGGTCAATTTCAAAGGATGGATTTCTTTCAAAGGGTTCTTGGATATCTTCATTAGGCATAGGAAGTGGCTCAATATACTCTTGATCTTTGAGTGAATTTGGATCAAGTGTTGAGTTGAAGAATCCTTCAATATCGACAATCATGAGGTCAAAGGATGTCAATATGTCTTGGAAAGGACCATTGCTAGACTTTGGTGAGAGATGTTGATCATGCTTTAGAATAAATTCTTGATATATTCCCTCTAACTCATGAGGTGATGTAGAGACATTTTCAGCATGATCATTGGTCGATGGATTGTTGATTATAGGATCAAATAATGTTAACACTCCTTGAAATAGATTATTGTTAGATATTGTTCAGGGGTTCTTATCATGATAAAAAAGTGACTCTTGATGTATGCTGATTTGACCTTTGGATGAGATAGAATCATCTTCCATGTGTTCGTTGATGGATAGGTTTTGATCATGTGATCATTGACTTGGATCGATGCATGGAGTCGTTAAAATTTTGTTGGGATTTTGTACAACATTTTCTTGTTGGGCTTGGTATTGGGCTTGTAATTTCACTTGTGCTTGAGCCTGGGCTTGTGCTTGTTGGGATTGTAGTGTGGCTTGGGCAACATGAGCAGCTTGCACAACTTTTTGAATAACTAGTTGCATAGCTTATTAGTTTTGGTTTTGTTGGAGTTCCTTCTGATAAGCAGCCTGGTGAGTGGCTTGTAACATAGTGTGTATTGGTTTGATGTGTTTGGTTTGGGTGGTGGTGGTGGCGGAGGTGGTTTTGGAATAGTGCTTGTTGTGGTGATAAGAGGTACCATCATATCAATGATTGGGATTTGAGTGGTGGATGGTGTGATCGATATGGTTAGTCCTTAAGAGACCATGTTTTGAGGGATGATAGACGATGTGTTGGTTTCTTGTGCTATGGGGCTGGTTGCCATCTGTTGTTGCGATATCAATGGTAAGGGGGGAGGATTTGGTATGATGCCTTGATTGATGGTTGGGGGGATTTTTTGGATGAGTGGTGGTAGCAAAGGTAGCCCCAAACCAAGAGGTGATACAGATGTTAATCGCAAGGGTGGGAGTGGTGGGAGAGTGAGTGGCATGCTCCCTTGGGGAAATAATGATGTTTGATAAAAAAAATTCCCCCTAGTCCAAGTAGGTCACCTTCTCCTTGTGAGGTCATGGGGAGAGAGGTTTGTGATGTTGCATTAAATGATGATGATGATTGGTGATTGTGAAAGGTGAGGGGGACATATTGGTGTGATGGATTTTGAACAACATTTGTGTGATTTGCAAACATATCTATCCAAAAGTTTACCAAGTGTGGATTCGAAATGTTCATGTTTGGTATAGTTGTACTTGGTATATTCTCATTTGGAATGTATGGATTTGGTGGGATAATGTTGTTTTGTTGAAGACTCATGCATTGAGTATTTGGTTGATAGATTTGTAAGTTTGGACTTGGATTTAAAGCTACCATTGGAAAAGGTGTTCCAAGATTTAGATTGGTTATACTCACATTTGTACCATTGAGGTTTGTAGGAGATAATGATCCCATGTATGGATTGTATAAATGTGAGTTTTGAAAATCAATTGGCATTATAAGGCTTTGATAGTTTGGTTGGTTTAGACTGCTTATGATGTATGGATCAAGTTTATACTCCATGTTCTTCTTGTGTTTTGACCTTGTTGCAAAAGTGACCCCTAAGATGTTTAGGACCAATGATGAGATGAAGGATGAAAGGGTGAGTGATATGGGTTTTGAACTTTTAGGAACCTTGGAGGAATACTAGACTTTAGGACTCTTTGGATTCTTCAATTTGGATTGGATTTGATTTGATTTGGATTTGTTTTTTATTGTATTTTTGGATTTGGATTTGATTTGATTTGGATTTGATAATGAACTCATAAATTCCAAGAGGTTAGATGTTTTCTTTGAATGAATTTTTCCACAAGGTGATAATTTAACTAAGTGTATGAAGAAGGATTCATCTACACACACCTAGTCAAACAAGATGATTTTGTTTTGATTTCAAAAGGATTTTTCCAAAAGTCTAGTATGGATGATTTTTCCAATGGTTCAAAAGTTTCTTGTGAGATGGGATTTGGTTGATGTTTGAGATGGAAGAAATGATTGGTTGCCTTGATCCTAAATGAACCTAAGAAGGACTTGTTTACAAGACCAAGGTTTTGAAGAACATGCTTTTCCCTAAGAGTACTCGAAACCAAAAGATCAATGTTTGCTCAAAAGACCATAAGACAAAAGATAAACAAGCACATGTGTGGGGTTCAATTGATTTCATCTTGATTAATGAATTGCTTTCACCACATCCAATGTCTAGCTTATTTTTTCAAACTAAATGTCTAATGTTCCAATTTCTTCTCATCCCATAAGATGCATTATGTGGAAATCAAGGAAATCAAGGAAAAAGTTACCTAATGTTCACTTTAGTAGGAGAAAATTGAGATGAAATCCAAATGCTTAGATACCTCTAAGGATAGAATCCCAAGGGCAAGCAATAGTACTTGAATTTATTTCAAAGATATTTGCTTCTCCTAAAGGGTTTGAAATTTGACGCGTATGTTAAATGTTTGTTTTTCCAATGTTTTTGATCAAGCAAAGTGTTTTGTAACCAAGAACAAGCACAACCTTATGGATATGAAAGACAATATTTGTTGAGTCCCCACTTGGACAAGTCTAGCTATGCTTATCTTTAGTGAATGGTTAGATGCTTGACCCCACTGGCTTCCCTCCACAACACTCAGTTATATGGGGAACCCAAGCATCAACACCCATGAAACTCCTATGGAATGTTTTACATTTCTACTAAAAGACCGTAAAAGTGTGGGGTGGATTCAGAACGACCGTTCTTGCACCAACAAATAGATCAAGGATTTTGGAAATTCTAAAACATGGGTTTTAATTAGGACTTTCTCTTCGTAGGAGTTGACCCTGCATAGTGAGAGACCATTGTTGTCATTCTTGTCGGATTCAACCGTGTGATATTGTTGTTTATTCCAATACCCACATTTATATCCCGGCTGGAAATACTCTCGGGTTTAGAGTGTTAACAGTTGATTCATTCCATTGGGTGAGTACTTTTTCCCAAAGGTAGGCCCTCTAAGATAAACAAAAGCGAGCAAACATATTCATAGTCTGATCAACCTTCATTTACAAACAAAGGGAGAACACATGCAATAGGTTTACTCACACTCGCACAATCTTTTGTTCAATTTTAACCCCAAAATGAAATGTGGCAGTGATCACTTTATCCCACCCTAGGATCACCAAAAAGGCCTTTTGATTCTCAAGATCGATGTGAAGTGCAAGAGAAGCACATACATCCTTTTTGATGATGTTAGTTTAAGTAAGCAATCACAAAAACAAAGTAGCACATGTTCATTTTCACCTTTCAAAGCAATTGTGAGTTCTTTTAAAAGCTCCAAAGGACAAATGAGAGTTGTTTTGTTCATTTGTTAACCCCAAACGAAATCTAGTCAATTTTCCTAAAGTTTATTTTAATCCCTTTGTCTTGTTCTTTTTAGAGCCCAAATTGAAATCTATTGAGTCCTAAAAGCTTGAAGAGATAAAATCCTTAAACTTGGAATTATAATTGCTTCCAAGAGTGTCTAAAGACACTTGATACAATAGAGAAATGATGTCATAAGAAGCTTTGATCTTGTTTCCTCCTCCTTTTTTGATTTCCTAACCTGAAAAAGTGCTCAAAATTTTAGATGAGATCAAGAAACAAAAGGATATAGGGGTTAGACGAATCATTAAGCATAAAAACCCTAAAACTTAGACCAAGTTATAATGTGTTTTGACTTTAGATGTAAATTTGAAAATTTTAACTCATTAATAGTTAGGAAACACATACACCATTGGATATTTTATGAAATTCTTCCCCATTTCAAATAAAAAAGCATGAAAAGGACCTCTATATGACCAAGATACGGTCATTTTAAAACTGACTCTAAAAGCGCTAAAATAGTCCTCATATGCGCTAAAACAATCCTTAAAAGCACTAAAACAGTGTTCAAAGTGCCAAAATAGTGCTCAAAGCACCCAAACAATTATCAGATGCGCTAAAACAGTCCTCATAAGCGCTAAAACAATCCTCGGAAGGGCTAAAACAGTGTTTAAAGCACCAAAATGTGCTCAAAAGCGCTAAAACAGTTCTCAGAAGTGCTAAAACAGTGCTCGTAAGCACTAAAATAGTGTTCAAAAGCGCTAAAACAGTGATCAAAGTGCCAAAACAAGCTCTAGATGTTCTGTAATAGAGTGTGTATGTGCTAGAAGATCTTGTGATGTGCTGTAACAGAGACTAACAAGCAAAACTGTTGAAAAATGACAAAATTTATCAAAAAAATGTGTTAGATTTGTGATTCAAGCCCTCCTTCTAGCGCCAAATGTATGAACCAAGATCCTAATACCTACAAAACACTACAAACAAACATATTAGAAGTTAGAATCTAAGTTCCCCATGAAATCCATTTACAAAGCTTAAATTAGGAAAGAGATGAAGAACACAACAAGAAAATAAAAGAGGGACTGAATCCTAATTAAACAAGCAAACTCTTTATCCCATGGGGGAATTGGTGCCAATTTGATGTGAAAATTGGCCCTTTCCCCAACTCCTATGATGCAATGTTGAAGATTGATGAAGAGTGATCCACTTTATTGAAGATTCAAATGTGATCCATGATGAAAAACCTGCATAACCTAGCTATGGATGGATGAATCTTGCAAATTCTTGAAGATGTATTTGAGTATAGTAATTTTACTCAAATTGTGGATGATGAAATGAGGAGATTAGCCTCTTATTTATAGAATGATAAGATGGATAAATTCCCAAAATGAAGCAATGTGGGACTAACATTCAACTAATGGCAAGGTGCCACTTGTCCAAATGTGAATGGAGGAAGCTTGAGCACATTTTGATCAATGTGCAAGTTTGAAATTTGAATTTGATGAAATGACATGTTTAGAGGGGATGAAAGATGAGTTAAATGCCAAGTGGGAGACATGTAAGAGACAATGTAAGAGCTTTAAATGCTTTGTTGGATGGACAAGTCAATTCAGGGGGAGATTTCAAATTTGGAGGAATATTCCCTTTTTGATGCCATTTTGAAAGTAAATAGGGAATTATTAAATCAACTAAATGATTTAATTGTGCAAGTTATAAAATCTAGAGGATTGGAGTAATTAGAGTTAAATTAATCAAGATTTGATTAATTTAATAGGAGATTAGGTGAATTTGACTTTTGACTTAGATTTTTGGATTAATTTAAATAAAAAAGAGAGGAATAATGATTTATATTTAATTAAATAAATATTTTGATTTATTTAACTAAAGAGAGATGATGTTGGATTAAATTAAATAAAAATTGATTTAATTTAATAGAATGACTTTAGAGATTAATTAAATAAAATTGATTTATTTAATTAACAAGAGATGATGACTTAATCAAATAAAAAATGATTTACTTAATTAAGAGATGAAATGTGATGAATTTAATTAAATAGAGATTATTTAATTATATGACTAGCAGAGAGATGATTCAAGATGATCTTGGTGTTAGTAAAATTAGGATCAGGTGCATGTACATTTTACGTGTCTACAATATATATATATATATATATATATATATATATATATATATATATATATATATATATATATATATATATATATATATATAATTTATGTGTGTGTGTGTTTATATTTATATACATCTACAAATATATCTATTTAAAAATTCATCAATCAAATGCTAATAATAGCTTATAACCCATCAAATAAATCTAAACACATACTATAAGTTTACTAAATGAATTTACACAAAACTAAAACAGTGAATAAAGGAATATGATGAGGGTAGTTTGAATAAGCCAAACACCATTCAAGATCACTTCCTACCACCTATATGCATCCACTACCAGTTAAAGAAGATGACTATTAGTTTAAGAAGGCGATTTACCAACTAAACAAGGCAATTTGCCAGCAATTTCCCAAGGTGAATGAAGGTGTCAATTGCCAAGGAATTTTAAATGTCTTTCACCATGCATCACAACGTATTACCAAATAATTGACATCTAATCTAACTTGAAACCAATTGAAAATTCTCTTATGCAAACATAACACTTTAGATAAAAAGTGGCATCTAAACTAACTAAAGCTTAAAGTGACTAATCTATAGAGACTCCAAATAGCCAAGTCATCAAGATTTAATGCATGAAGACTTGTGAATGTATAGTTTCTACTAAATTTAGGTTTATCTATTCTATTCAATCCTTTCAATCGGTCATACTTATAATTGAAACACTTTTATGCCAAATTAATTGGAATCAGACAACCATTCATATAACTTAGCACATAATTCATTTAGACAATATCGAAGTTAACACAATGGAATCACTACTACTAGTGCTAGCTAAAAGAGCCAAGGGATATTTACAAGCATTTAAAAATGGCACCATCTAATTGACTAAATCCATCTATATGAGGAGATCTTAGACTTGCTAATCTGTCATAATTACCAATTACTAAATGTTAAGTGGTATCATCGCTAGTCAAAGAGTTATTCTATTCTAGAGGCATCGAACGCCATAATTATACCTATCCAAAGATTTCAATTTATTGAATGAGAAGGCACTGGGGAAAACACACGGGTTTGACCAAGCAAGGACCTTACAGGGCAGTTTCTTGGCAGTAGATTGAAATTAAATTAAGGCTAGGGAATTTACAAAACATATAACATGGTTATCAAATAAAGACACCTTATAAGATTTAAGACATGAAATATCCTTTGAAGACAAACATCACAAAGGTACATGGTTGTGACACGCAAGGAAGGAAAGCCTTCACTGCACACTCTCCTATAGCGTCAACCTTGCTATGAAGCCATGGTAGCTTAACAAGAGAGAGGAGGGGGAAAGTTTGATCGATGACCATAGTTGGCTGACACAAACAAATAGGAAGATTTTAAACATGGAATAAGTAAATTTCCATAAAGATGTTGAACAAATCATATTCAAAACTAGGTACTGATGGTAAAGTAGGCAATATTAGATATCAATTTCCTTGATAACAATATTTCTAGTGATACAAAAAAAATCACAATGATTAGATCAACAAGAATGTAGGGGAATAATCCTCATCATAAGGCATCAAATCAACAAAGAGAAGAATAGAGTATTATGCCTAAGTAATTTGTTAATGGGATTTTGATCATTTTTAAATGATACATTTAATATAGTGCACACTCAGAACTTCACAAGTACATATTTTGTTTCAATATCACAATCATACAAATTTTATATTTTAGCCAGAATTAAAATTGAGAAAATTGAAGGTACTTGAATTAAATTGAACTATTGAGCTGAAAATTGATGCCAGCTTTGGATTCCAAGTTACAATTCCCATTTTCCCATAAACACAATATAGCAATTCTTCGACAACCTTCCATCCACAATAAAGCCTCCAAAAGAAAATCTCCAATCCTAGAAGAAAACCTTCTAGTGTTAAGAAATCTTTTACAGGAAGGACAAACAAGATTAGTTATCAGATAACATGCAAAATCCCCTTTTCTTTTTGGCCCATTAACTAATTTATTTACTTTCCCTTAATTCCCATTACCACATGCTCTTTTAGTACTTTAATTATTTTCTTTAAATCTCCCCACTACATCAAATACCACTTATTAAATTATTATTTTAGAATTTAACATACTTTAATATTTGCACACAATAAATCAAAAAATTAAAATATTAATTTAATCCTTCATTTCAAATTCTTTTGCACAATACATTTATTTTAATATTTCTATATTAAATCATAATTTCAATTTATTTAAACAAAATAAAACCTTAATAGTATTTTATTTTATCCATACATGAATTATATAAAACTTTTATTTTATCTATGAAAAGACTTTTAACGTAATAACTTTGTTTTAATATGATACTCAATCAAAGCACAAAATAACTAAGTTAATTTAAATGTACAAAATATCGAGTAATACCTTATCTCATGTCAAAGATAAAAAATAATACCACGACACAAGACACAAATGAACAACACTACCAGAGTGACAATGAATACGCATCCTTTTTGAGGATGATGGCTCAACGTAGAGGACTAGGTGCTATCTCTAGTTCAACAATCTCCATTGGTTTAAGGCACAATCAAACCTAGAAATTTAGGTGGAGGCGATGCCTGGTACTTGCAACCTGTAGCAAAATACATGGTCGAGCATGTACATAGACACACAAGAAAACACACCGTGAAGGGAAAATCACGATGTCGCAGGGCACTTGCAAGTGAGTGATGCAACCATGTTCCCCTTCACCAAATACATCAATGCACAATAATCAATTTCTAATCAAAATTATATGAATAATCATCAAATAGACACATGATACTCAATACAAGACTAATCTACATGAACCATTAAATCCATGTACTAAACACAGTATGAGAATAAAACATCAGTGATAAAGTATCATCAACTACATCATAACTATAAATCCATCATCAAACAAAGTATCATAATGTCCAAATACAACCAAGTCACTATCAGAAACAAAAGGAAAACTAAGGGAAACTATAGATACAAGATAGTTAGATCACAAGATAAAAAAACTTCAAAGATTGTGGTTGTAAGGTTAAAATGAGAATGATGGGTTCTTTTATAGAAATTCAATTCAAATGAAGGGGTAGGATTGAGAGATGATGTATGGTGATCAATGGTTGAGATTAATTGAGAGGAAAAGAAATAAGGATGGGAAGAAGGGACTGTGATCTGAGAAATTGGAATAAGAGATAGGGCTTAGCTAGAAAAAGGTAAATTAAATAATTAAAATAATTATTTAATTTAGGGAATGGTGAGATGAATAATTAAATGATAAAAAATATTATTTAATTGTAGAAGAAGAGGTCAAATGCTAAATATTAAATAATTAAAATAATTATTTAATAGAGAGTGAATGAAAATGAAGAATAATTAAATAATAAAACCTATTATTTAATTATAAGGGAGAGGAAAATGATAAAATAATTAAATACACATAATTTATTTAGTTATTGAGGGAAAAAGCTAATGAATAATAAAATAAATAAGAATTTATTTAATTATAGAGGGAAAAAGGATAATTAGTGACAATTTAAATAAATTTTATATTTATTTAAATTAATCAAGGAGGAAAAGGATAAAGTGAATTAATTAAATAATTTAGAATTTTTTAATTAATAGAAGAAAATGAGATTAGGAAATAATTAAAATTATTCAATTATGCTAGGAAGAAGGAAAATTAATGATAAAGTGTTTCTTGCAGGCTTCGGATAATTTTTAGTGTCTACAACACTGGATCCAGGGGGACTGATGTTGCTAAAAAGAGTGCTTGCTATGGTGAATGTCGCTAGAAGAATGGATGAGATGTTGGAAATAATGCGAGAAATGCGAGTCTAAGTACATGTTGTTGAAGAAGATCAACGATGAGGTTTAAACCCTATACATGAGGATGAAAATGATGATGACCTAGAACCTACTTCAAATCAATTTGAAGAAGCACTCTAGAGGAAAAGAAGAAGAAGAATCAAATTAGATGAATATGTTGAAATCTATTTCAAAATTCTATAAGGAACTTAGAATTGAAATTCAAAATTGTACAAGAAATTTAAACTTTGATGAATTAATTGATTGGATCAATAAAATGGAGGAATACTTTGAATATGAAGAAACTAAAGATCTAGAAAGAGTGATATTTACAAAAATAAACTTGAAAGGTCATGCTACTTTATGGTGGAAATAAGTTCAATTAAATAGGAATACAAGAGGAGAGGAGAAAATCATAAAATGGGATAGAATGGTAACAAAACTGAAGAATAAATTTATACATATTGGTTATGAGCTTGAACTATTGAAACAATTGCAGAACCTAATGCAAATGCAAAGATCTATGAAATAATACACTAAAAAATTCTACAAGATGATAATTAGGATTAGACGCAATGAAGCAAGAAAAGAAAATTTAGCAAGGTACATCAATGGACTAAGAACAAACATCCAAGATGAGTTGAGCTAGCAAAAGATGACATTAGTTGAAGAAGCATACCAATTTGCACTAAAAGTGGAGGAGAAGCTAAACAAGAAGTTTGAACAAAGAAAATGAGTGCAAGGGGAAGATTCTAGAGGAGCAAATCACAATCCAAATAATGGATACCCTATGGAGAGTAGAACAAAGATGAAAAACCATGTCACAATGAGGAGAAGGTTTGTAATTTGTATCTTAGAGGAAGAGAAGATATGAGTTTCTAGTGTATTGATAGAGGAGGTCATAATTCATAACACAATGATTGATACCAAAGAGATGAAGGAAGATCTGAGAGGAGATCATTCAAAAAAACCTATTTTAAGTGTGGAGGTGAACTTGGCATACAAAATTTGAATGCCATCAAGGAAGTAACGATAAGACAATTGAGCATACCAGAAAAGTAGCTTATGTGGGTGAAGAAACTACTGAATCCCCTAATTTAGTTGGGAAAAATCAGAAAGGAACATCATTAGTAATGAGAAGATATTTGATGCATGAAGAAGTGACTTAGGAACCACCATAAAGAAAGAGTTTTTTCAATACAAGAGGGTATGTGCAGGATCATCATGGAAAAAAATTCAAAAAATTCAGAGTTAGGAAACTTGACGTAAAAATTTGAATAAGTTATCTATATTATTTCAAAAATGTGTAAGAATAGAATCTGTAGCCAATTGGATGTAGTTTCTAAACTACTAGGTATTTTAAAAACAAGAAAAAATGTTTGGTGAAAATTTAAAATTTCAATGTAGTGGTACTTAAATTTAGGGAAAAAATAAGTAGTGTCCATTACCACCCTAACCACAATAAA
Organism: Sequoia sempervirens; assembly: GCA_007258455.2. Taxonomy (NCBI): domain Eukaryota; kingdom Viridiplantae; phylum Streptophyta; class Pinopsida; order Cupressales; family Cupressaceae; genus Sequoia; species Sequoia sempervirens. The sequence goes on from VDFB02345189.1 coordinate 17,921, forward strand.
ATGATAATATTTTTTTATAAGATTTTAGATATAAGTAGAGGACTCATGCCCCGATGTGATGCATATTTTTTTTGTAATTTTTTTCCAAGTAAATAATTAATTATGAATTTTTTATTAGAACTTTTTAAAAAATATAAAAACTTGTATGTTTGACCACCTTAACTAGGTCAAAAATTCATGAAATTCAATTTTTCTATTTGTAATTCTATAGTATGAGAAGCATAGAATTTGACACCTATTTTGGATTCAAAAAATGTGATACCGTTTGAAAGATATAGATGTTTTTCAATCATCCTATCAATCAAGACTTTAGTCATAATTTTAATAGAAAATGAATAATAATTACTTATTAAATTCAAAGTAAAGCATAATTTATATCGATGGAAAGCTGAGAATCTCCTTTAGAAGCCCTTTTCATTTCATCAATTTTGGGTAAAAAAATAGTCATCGGCCACATACCCATCATATTGCCACTTTTTGGACCATCATGATCTTGCACATACCCAAGATGTAAATCTAGAGGAAAGATATATAAAGTTATCATTGATATTGGTAGCACTGATAATTTGGTTTCAAAAGAGATGGTAACCAAGTTGAATTTGAAGAGATTGAAATATCCAAACCTTTATAAGATAGATTGGATTCAAGATCAACATAAGATATTGGTGAATAGGCAATGTTTGGTGAAATTTAATATAGGATAATGAATATAAGGATGAAGTATCATGTGATATTACATCTATGGATGTATTTCATTTAATACCTAGAGCAATTTTTCGTAACAAGGGAGCACATACGATGACACTGGCAAAGAATGCAAAATTGAACCAACAGATACAAGAGTTGTTGAAGAAAGGATTGATCAAAGAGATCTTAAGCCCATGTGCAATACTTATTGCACTTGCACCAAAGAAAGACAGAGAGTGGAGAATTTGTACAAATTCAATAGAAATCAATAGGATCACTGTCAATTATATATTTCCATTTCCAAGGATGGATGAAAGTATGGATTTTTAAATTGGAGCAAAGGATTTCAAAAGATTGATCTAAAGAGTGGATATCATCATATCATGATCAAAGGAGATGAGTGGAAGAATACATTTAAGACTAATGAAGGATTATATGAGTGGTTATTGATTCTTTTTGGATTGACCAATGCACCTAACACTTTCATGAGGTTGATGAATGAGGTACTAAAGGAATTCTTGGGTAAGTTTGTCATTTTTTATTTGGATGATATTCTATTTTTTAGTAAGACTAGAGAAGAACATTTGTGGCATATCTGACAAGTATTGCAAATATTGAGAGACGAGAAGTTGTCGATTAATTTCAAGAAGTGCAACTTTATTAAGACATAGTTGGTGTACTTAGGTTTCGTTATTTCAGCTGAAGGATTGAAGATGGATCTTGAGAAGGTTAGAGAAATAGTTGATTGGCCTACAATGGTAAACATTGGAGAGGTAATATCATTTCATGGATTGTCTAGTTTCTACCAAAAGTTTATTAGAAGCTTTAGTAGAATTTGCAAACTCATGATAGAAAGAATGAGAAGAGATAAGGACTTTAAGTGGACATCTAGAGCACAAAAATGTTCTGAATTGTTGATGAAAAAAGTGAAAGAGTAGCTAGTGTTAGCATTACTAGATTTTGATAAAGTATTTCAAGTTGATTGTGATGTAAGTGGGAATGAAATAGAGTAGTGTTGAGTTGAGAAGGGAGACCTACAACTTGTTTTAGTGAGAAATTGAATGATTCTAGAAAAATATATTCAGTTTATGATAAGAAAATATATGCCATAGTTCAAGGCTTGAAGAAGTGGAGACAATATTTATTTCCTAAGGATTTTGTATTATACACTAATCATCAAGCTTTGCAGTATTTGAATATTCAAGGAAATTTGAACCAAAGATAGATGAGATGGGTTGAGTTCTTGAGGAGTTATACATTTGTGTTGAAGCATAGAATTGGAAAGTCAAATAAAGTTACATATGCATTGAGCAAGAGGAGGAATTTTTTGATAGAGATGAGGATTGAAGTATTGAGATTTGAAGAACTAAACCACATGTATAAGGATGACCTAGATTTTGCTAAATCTTGGAAATCATGTAAGGAACTAGTAGTGATAGGATAAAGTGAATGGTTTGATTATTTCATTCAAGAAGACATGTTGTTCAAGGGAAATCAGTTGTCTATTTTGAGGAGTTCAATGAGAGAGAATTTGATCAAGAAGAAGCATAGTGGAGGACTAGCAGGAAATTTTGGAGTGGATAGGGTAGTAGATTTTGTGAGTGAACACTATTTTTGGTTGCAAATATATAAGAATGTCAAGAAACATGTTTAGAATTATAGAATTTGTCTAGTAGAAAAAGGGAATAGTTAGATTATTGAATTGTACAAACCTTTTATAGTATCAAAGAGACCTTATGAAGATATAAGCATGGATTTTATATTTGGATTATTGAGAACATATAGAGGGTATGATTTTATAATGGTAGTAGTGGACATGGTTTCTAAAATGGAAAATTTCATTTCTTGCAAGAAGACTGATGATGTTGTGCATGTTCCTAACTTATTTTCCAAGGATATTATGAGAATACATGGATTAACAAGGGGCATAGTTATAGACAGAGAAACCAAGTTTATTGGATACTTTTGGATGACATTGTGGAAGAAGATGGATACAAATCTAAAGTTCAGTTTGGTGTATCCCCATAGGCATATGGATAAATATAAGTTGTAAAAATATGTTTGGGTAACTTATTGAGATGTTTGGTTGGAGACAAAGTAGGAAATTGGGATATGGTTCTACTGCAATAGGAGTTTTCATACAATAATTCAATAAATCATATAATAAGGAAGACACAATTTGAGATAGTGACAGGGACGCATCCCAGAGGAGTTGTAGAGCTAAGTGATATTAGTACCTAAGAATAAGATGAGTGTAGAAGCAAATGTGTTTACAAGATTCATGGACACATTGAATAATCAAGTTAGAAAGTACTTGGAGGATGTGAATAGTAAGTATAACAAGAAGGTAGATAAGAAGAGGATACATAAGGAATTTTATGTTGGAGATAAAGTGATGGTATATCTAAGAAAGGAATGATTTTGAATAGGAACATACAATAAGCTAAAGATGAAGAAATTTGGACCATGTACAGTTCTAAACAAGTTTGATTCCAAAAATGCATATGAAGTGGAGTTATCAAAGACACCTAGTATATCATCTATTTTCAATATTAAAGACATCTATGAGTAGTATGAAGGATATTCAAATATTAGTAGCAATGAAATGGATGTGAAGGAGTAGTTACCACATCAATGACCAGAGGAGATTGAGCAGATTTTGGATACCAAAACTAGAAGAAGTACTAGGAACAAGTAATACAAGGAATACTTCGTGATGTGGATAGGCAAAAAAGTTGAGGACTCATCATGGAATTCTTAGGCTAAGGTGGACCACTTTGGTTTTCCTCTAGCCCATGGAAAGTGAGGGACAGACTTTTTTCCAACCCTGGGTGTCTAATGCAGGAGCATCCTTGGTTGTAAAGGAATCTTGTATAAACCAAAAACATTTCATTTCTTTCATTTCAATCTATATCAATTTCAACATTTCATTTTGCATTTCACTACATTAGTGTTTCTCAACTCATAGAGTAGGATATAGCATCTACACGAAATCATCTACATCATATCCATGTTTTAGGATATTTGCATTTTTTGTAGAAAGATATAGCTCTGAGGATTTCATTGTAATTCACAATCTAAGTATTTGGGGCCATCCTGGTCCATATTTCATATTGTGGACCTAGCTCAGAGTAGTGAAGAGCTTAGTGGAGCATCATATAAGCATTTTTATTCCAATGGGATCTTTCTTTGAGATCCACAATATGTTTTATTTCATGTTATTATCTTTCATATTTTAAGGCTGCCCTACACGCTTGATCATTCATCATGTTTGTAAACCCTTGAGGCCAATGCAAACCAATAATGGAGATAGAGAATCATATTTAAGATCATTTATAATTCATTATAAGTAGTTATCAGTAGAGTTAGTGAGGATTTCATAATTAGAGTTTAGGAATTTCATCTTTACCCTATTGTGAGATTATAATAAGGCCTTTGGCCAATTGTAATGTTGAATACCCTTGCGGTAGGCCTATGAGCCTTGGTTATTCGCCCATGAGGCATATGATCCATGCAAGATTTCCAATTCAATAAAGATCTATATTTTTTTGAATATTTTCTTGTGTTATTTCTACTATGTTGAGTCTAAGTTGCATGATTGAATAGTCCTTTCAAGAACCTCCATCCATGACTACACCAGTGAGTACCAACATTTGCAAAACCTTGAACCGAGCATCCAATTCTCCTTGCATGAGATGAGTACCATGACTTCAGTCCATCAAGAAAAGAAAATATGAGTGGTAAGTTGTAGCACTTGTCATTTATCACTGGTTTATATTTATTTTCCTCTACCTGGTTGAAGATGAGCACAATCTTTGCATCATCATAGCGGTTGTGGAGGTGAAAATACCATAACAAGTTTCTTCTTAGGCAAGCCCCTATATGTCACAACCCTTTCTCCCTTCTCTTATTTGTAGGTGGTAGATCTAAAGTGGATTTTGAAAAAGATTGAAGACATAATTGCAAGATCAACCATTGTAGTCTTCTACTTCAACAAATTAAGACAAGTTGAATTATTCATCAACAAATAATGTTCTAAAGTTGATTCTAGGAAGAAATAACCTACAGATTTTGACCTACTGAGACCTATTCACAGATTCTAAAAAGAAAGATTCCCTAGTCTAGGGCGCCACAGCCCTTGATCAATCAATTTTAGGTCCGATTTGTATAGCAAGTTCCTCTGTCTCAATACTTTTCTTTTTTTTCTTCAATTTTTGTGTTGCAATTCTATGTTTTCCTAAAATCACATCAATTTGTTTCAGATCCATAGTTAACCTAATTTTACATTTACATTATTAGATTAACTCACGTCCTAATCAACCTATACAAACACAAAGAGGACTGAAATCCCAATCTACCATGTTGGCTCTTCCATTGAGGATAGTAGCCAAGTGGTCTTGTGTGACCATTTTTTGTTCCTCTGTAATGTAATGTTGGGAAATGTGTGATTTAGACCCTAGAGCTCTTTTCCCACATCACATATACAAATTTTAGTTTAAATTGATTATACAAATTTTATATAACTACAATAAATTCAATATACACACAAACTGAAATCTCTTGACTTTTTTAGATGGATATATTTTATACGTTTTCTATGAACACATCATCACGTAACACTCCATACCTTACTACACTATAAAATATCTTTTCAACATAATAAAATTAAATCTTTATAGATCAATTTTAGCTTTTTATACCATTAACAAATAACTTTAAAAGTTTGAAACCAAATAATATTGTAACTCGATCCATCATATATTCCACCCTTCTAGGACATCATTTTATTCTGTAGGTAACATATATTATTTTAAATAAGGAAAAGTTGGAGGTTACAGTCTGAATCCGATAAAGTAGTCCGCGGAATATACTAATCCGTCAATTTTTGGTGAGATATCCTTGCCGATGTTAATTGTTGTGAAAGGTATATGGGAATGTAATCTGGGAAAAGAAAATGGTACCTTCTACGATAAGAAAATTCCATTTTTCTATTATTGGGTTCACATGGGCCAGCACAAACATGTCGCCATCGTACCTGCCATTTCTCAGACAATCTTTTATTCCTTTCACCAATGTCCAACCTTTTTCGAGCCCCCCCATTAATCAATGCCCAACAAACTTATCCTGATTCTTCAGAGTAACCTAGAATCCTCTATACGAAAGTAAATCAAATTCTCTGTGGTTCACTGATCAGATCGAATCAAGGTTAGCTGATGGCATCTTTAACATAAATATTAAATTGGACATTGTTTCCGGGGTTAATTCTAATATTTATCTTTGTTATTATGGCTCCCATTGGGGATTCCGTATGAGATAAAGAGCTTTGGTTTAATTAGGTCAAGTAGGACAGTTCAAAAGCCTTCATGGGGCGGGGAAAGGTTCAACTGAAAAAGATAGAGAATAGGACCAACAGGCAAGTTACATTCTGTAAGAGAAAAAATGGATTGTTAAAAAAGGCTTGGGAGCTCTCGGTGTTGTGCGATGCAGAAGTGGCTGTCTTTTTCTTTGCCGACAGTGGGAAGCTCTACGAGTTTGCCAGTCACAGGTATGTTCATAAATTTTACTTTACTTCAAAAACTATACTGTATCTCAGCTGTTATTTCGTATTATCAGCATGGTCATGTTTACTCTGATTGCTTATTCTTATTCATAAAGAGTAGAAGAATAAATAATTGCAAATTATTTAATGGTTTCTGCATTTGGTGTTTTCAGTTGAGCTCACTGAGCAAAAAATATAATAATTTGACAATAAAACTGTAGAAGAAATAATTTGATAATGAAATTCTATGGGATTAGGGTATGGCATGTTAGCAAAATGATATGGCAGACACATCTTGAATGCTTCTGAGTAGGATCTGATCAACATATATATCCCTATTTTGAATCTCTCATCATTCTAGATCCTTTGGGCAATAGTGTTATAAATATGTTTTTGGAATTAAAAACTCACTGAAAAGAAAGAAAAAGCAATACTCTTTATTGCATTGCAAGATGAAATGCAATGAATCTCTGTCACTTTCCGCCGATGTGTGTACCCTGCGAAAGACCACAACACGTTTCATTCGATCTTCCACGAGATAGAAACGAACATGTGTATTGCGGTGCCGCAAGTAAAGTAAACTATTGAGAAGCAGAGGGAATGAATCCTAGATCTTCCATTCACTTGCTAGCCAGGCATAGACAAGCACTGTATGTGTACATAGATATTATATTTGATTTTTCTCTGTAGCACGATTTTCAGCATGTGAGCAACCCTCGCATTCCGTGACTATTTGTCAAGACCACTTCTAAACTTTGCAGTCGCTTTTTAGAGGAGTTTCTACCTTTTTCCTTCGGATTTCGTCGGTATTTATTCTTTAGCTAAATTATTAACAGGTATGTTGTTAAGTTGGCGAAGCCGCCAGAATTTCGGCAATCATTTAAACGCTATAGCTTTTATTCCATAGTTTTCTACAAAAATCACGAGGATCTATACACACCCACGGAACATTTGCTCCGTCCTAAGTAAGCCCGAATACAGAGAGCACAAGATAATTGAAGAAGACTCGAAAACCGTGATTATTGCTCTTATTTGTGAAGGGGAATATTATTCTACTTCGCTGATAATGCTGCTGGTTTGATATCCTTTCTTGACCTAAGGTATTGCATTTGACTACTAACGAGCTGGCCGGCAGCTAGAGCAGACATGAGACAGCTCTCCGGCCGTAACTGCAGCCGTCACTATTCTCGCCAAGTTTGTACATTTGTTTGAGAGATGAAGTATTTGTAGAAATAAGATATCACATATGTTTCAAATTGAAAGCATTCGGTAAAACATAGATAGAAACATAAATAATCAAACAAGAGATACAGACCATTATACAAAATATATCTATTAATATTTGAAATGAGATACATTAAATCAATTTTAGCTTCTCAACGTCTTCAGTTTTTCATTACTTCCACTATCTATAAAACAATATGTTTTTCCTCTTACTCCAAACTCCAATATATAGTCAAAAGTAATGTAAATAAAATGTAGATGGTTTCCAATATAATAGACTCAAAATCATGAGCCAAATAGTTTATATTCAAGAGATACCTTATGACATGCTTCTAGGAGTTACAAGCATCTCTCTATAAGCTACAAGACTTATTTCATGAACATGAACAGCCAATTTCACTAGAGGACAAGAATAGGCCACTAGAAGACAAAATAAGAACTTCTTACATCCAAAGAATGCTATCCAATTTTTACATAGATGCAAATACTTTCTTACACAGGTCTTACAATGCCATAGATGCTTAATACACCACTATAAATAGTGATAGTCTCTTCCACTTTATAGAAGTATCCAAAGATGCTATCATCAGAAAAATTAAGCTTCCCCAATAAATACCACCTAGTAAAGAATATTCTAAGTGCCTAAAAACTAGTATTTAATTATAAAAATATATTTCTCTTTATCTGAGACATCAAAGTTCCCCTTCTATGGATTCTTTGAGACACATAAAATATATCCAATGGTTCAAAAATAAAAGTTGAAATACATAGCCATAAAATTTTAAGATTAATACCAAGCATAGCATTCTGCCACTTCATATTCACATTGCAATCACATAATAAAAAAAATGAAATAAATTAAATTAGATATAATGAGAGGCAAGATGCATGTCATCCCTACAAAAAAATAACTTCTTTATGCTCACTAGCATATTGAGAATATTTGCAATATTATTTGAAGTGCCAATTTTATTTAACATGACCCTTACCACCTTCAACCATTTATAAAAAAAAAATACTAGACATCAAATTCTTTGTGCAAGCATCATACATTACAACTTTAACCAAACAAATGGTACTTTAACTATCACATGTAATCCTCAACTATTTACACTAAAAACTAGTAACTCAACATAATATTTCTAACCACACTATCTGTTTACAAGCATGTGTTGCAACCCTATACTCTACCTTTGTAGTGCACAATGTTGCAAAAATTTGGCATTTTCTCATCCAACTAACAACTCCTTCAAACAAAGTAAAAATAGTTTTTTTGTGGGCCTTTTGCAATCAAGATCTCTAGCCCAATATGAATCAAAAGACCCCTACAAATTAGTTATCATACCCACATCATTAGATAAAAACAATGATAAAAGATACAATGGTTATAAGTCCTACATAGATATCTAAAAACCCTTTTACATAAGCCCAATGTTCTTTACAAATATTTTCCATAAACCTACTAAGAATTCCAGTTGTTCAGAAAATATTAGGTATTGTGCAAATCATTGCATACATCAAGATTCCTACAACATTGGAATATGGGATTTTATACATCTCTTCTATTTCACCATACATTTTAGGACATTTATCAAGATATAGACTAGTTCTAACTAGAAAATAGTACAAAATAGTTTACAATCATGCATAACAAAAAGCTACAAAATAGTATCAACATACTTCCTTTTGTTTACCCATAATTTACTATTAACTTGATGCCTATTCATTTCTACACCAAGGAATTTTTTTTCAACACCTAAATATTTAATATTAAAGGTACTAGATAGTTTTGTTGGAGTGTTTTAGCTTTGTTACATTTACGGCTTTCACTATTTCTAGGATATAGGGTTTTCAATATTTATAGCTTATGGTGTTTTGAATTTTATTAATGCATTGATAAAATCTAACAATTAAAACCCTAATTCTAGCTCTATAGGTCTAGTACTTGGTTATATTATTGTATTTTCCTCCTATTTTCATGTTGATTGGTTTTCCCTATTACATCCCTTAAAATATACCAGTTGGTAGACTTGTAAGTCATATTGTTACTAGCCCATTTTATTTTAGCAATAATTTTTTTTCCTATGCTCACTTTAATATATTATTTTATGAGACTAGGTTATGTTTAACTTGTGTCTTCCACACATATCCTACATGTTTTCTATCCATTGTATCATCTCATGATTTTCTTTCGACGCCTTTTTACTAAAGCAACAAGTGCATGAAATTTTGTCATATATAATCAAGATATGGGCCATACATGATAGCTTGTATAATTTTAGGTAATGCTTTTCTAAAGTTGATATATTATTATTTGTCCAATATTTATTATGTATATGCTCAATCAAACTATTTTATTGTTATTTTCCACTTGTAATCTTGTTGGTTGCTTCCTATTGCATCTTTTAAGTCCTTAATGTCGTAGTTTTGTATGTGGGTCCTTTTTCCATTACTACAATGCATGATGGATTTATATTTAATAATACTTGATGTTATGGCCTTTGGATTGGAGATGGAATCTACATTGTTGAATAAGTGGTAGAATCACCCACACAGGGGGCCACCCAACCACCCCACTATAGTTGCTTTAGTAGATGCCTAAGGAAACAGGTGCCCCCCCCACTTCAGTAGATTAGGTAGCATGGAGGTTTCTTCAATGTCGTTGAATTTCTACACTTCTCCATTTTCTTTCTCTTCTAGCTACACTCCTCCATTCATTGCTTTCTCTTCCAGCTACGCCTAAAGAAACTATAGGCTAGTTATCGCCAATCGCTTTCAGTCACTAGGCTCGAACAGGGAATAGGGCACCGTAGTGGTACCAGCCCATGCAAAGCTAGATTGATTGTACAGGGCATTCATAGTGGTACCGATGGTATGCCCGGGTGGGGAGGGAATAGTGGGGTCACCGCCCAACCAATTCCAATAAGCTTTCATGCTAAACCAATCAACATCATAGCAACTATAATGGGCGGTGGGGGGGTTTGACTAAACCAACCAGCATCATAGCAACTATAATGGGGGGTTGGGGGGCTCCACTAAACCAATCAACATACCATGGATCTACACCGATGCCCCAAGCGAACCCATCATTCTAGATCTTCTTTACTATACTAGTTTTCCACTTTTGTACTACACACCTTTCTCTTTACCGGGTGGACTCACTTCTTACACATTGATTTTAGGCCAACAGGATCACTGGAGCCACTTCAGGTTCTCTCTAGTTGAGACAGGTAGGCCACACCACCCACTCATGGATCTTAATCAGTAGGTCAACCAATTTGTCTATGGTGCCCAATCTATCTATCGTCTCATGACTTCAGGGCCCACTATAACTAGGGGTGGGTGGGAGGTATAGATGGGGTTGGGAATATCCTTCCCACTACCATCATTCTACCCCATTGAGATTATAGAATCCCCACCTCTGAAAAACTTCTTAATCGCCCTTTTTCCCATCTCTTCCATGATTCCTACTCAATAGTACTATCTATCAGAGTGGTTCCAAGACCTGCTTTGACACATGCCAGTTCAACAAGCTTGCTGGCATGTTGGGGTGGGAATGTTATGTATAGATTGGTAGGTTGCCTCCTTGCCTCATTAGATTCTATACGTAACATGCTTTTGATGAACCACTCTTCCCTTTTCTTGAGATGGGTGGCCCACCCCAACATATTGATTATTCAATGGTGACAACCCCCAACTATGGGTGGGAGGGAACTGAACTACAGTTCTGAGTGTTCATGAGGACAAAATGTTAGATCAATATGCATAAATTTTGTGCTTCTACTGGGTATTGTTTTTTTTTGGGGGGTTGGGGGGTAGAGCAATTCGGTCTCTTGATGATAGGGACTAGACTTAATGGAACATATGATGTATATAGTTGTGGAGACACCATCCCTAGACACAATGACCTAAAATGATGATGGATAGATTTGCTTGCCTAGGTAGGGGTGAGTTGGATATTGAAAGTGAAGTTCTGCTTTTCCCCCCATAGAACCATTGGGGTGGGACGATATTTGATCTCATCATTTCCTATTTCTCAGGAGTACTATTTCTCCCACTACTTATGGAGGGAGACAACATGAAACATTGGGAGAAATAACCTAGTGGCTGAGCAAGGATCATATACGAGGGCTTGAATATTGAATCTTCCTGACTTGATTTGGAACACTAGTCGATGCCAACTTCAAATCTCCCAAGCTTTTCTCTATCTATCAAAACTCATTCATTGGAACAAATGTCCCACCCAACTTTATTACGAGTGAACTTATCCTTCCCTAAAGAAATAATAGGCTAGGAGAGGCTTGATTGGAGAGCAGTTTGTTTTGATTGGAGGAAGTTTAGTAGTCCCTATTCATCCCTCCCTATCCTAAGGTCGAGTTGACGTCCACCAATGGAAGCTAAGTGAGAAAGCGGGAGGTGAGACAATGAATTGATTGCTAGGGGTGTAGAGGAATTGAACTCAGAGAAAGGGGGAGATCCTAGCATAAGTAGTCATCATTTCTAATGGTTGAGGAGAGGTCTTCAAGGAGTCATAGTGGGGGTTGACCAACACTTTTGAGGTGGCGATAGCTAAAGGGAAAGTCTCATTATTTCATTTCATTCCCTTTCCAATGACATATACTGAAGCGGGGGGATGCGCGATAGAGGGGCTAATAAAAATCTATATTGCCCCCCACCTTATCCTAGCGTATTCTAGCTCTTACTCTAATAGGTTAATTAATCCCAAATTAACTAATTGATTAATTACTCCCACCTAACGTAGTTCTCTTCCCACCCACCCAACAATAGAAGGAAGGGTGACCCCCAGCTTTAGCGGGTGGGTGGGCCCGGTAGATAACGATTAGATGAAAAATAGGGTGCAGGGAAATATAGATTTTTGGAAGGGCCCACCCCTTCTTGGAGGAACTAAACTAAACTAAAAGCCCCCTGATGAAATTGGGTGGGTGGGAGGGGTGGGGGGGGAATATATAGGTGAGGTAGATTATATTGTTGCAGTTAGGTTTCTTTAATGCCATTGTTGGGGTTGGGTGGGGGATCTAGTTGGGAATTATAGCTTTCTATAGTTATAGTAGGGCCATACTTGGGCAACCCCTCCTATTGCTAGTATTCAGATCCATAGGAGTATCGATAGCCCTATGGGAGTGGAGTAGTCCGCTCCATAGGAGTTCGATCGTTTGTTTGGGTCTAATAGGATAGGTTAGTGCATTCCTTTCCATGTGATGTTTTCCCCTTATGTGCCCTACTATTTATAAGGGGAATCAAGAGTCTAGGCTTTCTCCATGTGGGTAAAATTTCTTGAGGAGATTCCTCCTTATGTAGCAAGGCTCTCATATTTACTAGTCCCTATTAGTCAAAGTATTGGGCTCATTTTTCTTTGGATCATTTCATTGTGTAGGTTTTGTTGTTCTGGGTCGGTATCCACTTCTAGGGATAGGAGTGTCATTGGTAGCCCTACGGGAGCATAGTAGTTTGATCATAGTGCTATGCCCTTCCCTGTTCTCCTCCTCTTTCTCCTCTTCTTTTTTCTCCTTGTCCTCCTTGGCCTAGGGTGGGAGGGTGGATGATAGTGGAAGGAACACATAGTAGAGGCCTAGGAGCATATCTTTGTCTCCTGGGTGCCCTACCTCCATACCCAAAAAGTTGTCATCTTGGGTACCTTACCTCCATACCCGAGAAGTTGTCGGTGTAGTATAGAGTTTCTGTCCTCCTTCCTCTGGTTTCATTTATCTATCTAGGGTTCTCTCCCTATGTAGTACTCCTCATTAGTATAGTCATCCCTAGGTTCCCTACCTCCATACTTGGTTAGGCACTCCTTGGGGCTTGTGACTAGAGGTCCCCCACCCCATTATGGAGTAGGGGGGATAGGTCTCATCTATTTGCGTTTCTTTCCCCCCATATGTCTACATTGCTTTCAACATGCCCTACTATCAACTATTATAAAGGGGTGGGGGGAAGCCCCATCATAGCATTATCGCTTCAGTAATAGCAATCAATAGGACATCCACCTATCACTATCTATCTAGGGTCGACCCTTCATTAAACTAGTTCCCGATGAATTGACCTTGAAGAGTCAACCATCAGGCATCTGTCACACTGATGCATGCATCTGATGGACCATATTGATCCATCATCAGACATCCATCAATTTAGTTAAGTCAGTCATATTATGTGTCTAATCCAAATAGTAGCAGGTGGGAATTCTAAGAAATAGACAAAATTCAAAGGAACACCCTCACCTGATGCTTAATCATCCTAGGTGGGAGGGGAAATTGCTAGAATCATCTAAAATTTTATAGTTCAGGTGAAAGAAACACTCATCATCACTCCATAGAATAGTAGGGGTAGTTTCTTCATAACTATACTATGGAACGGGGAGGGGGTCAATTATAGTGCCCAAGGCACCTAAAGAAATAATAGGCCAATAGTTTGGAAGGTGTCATTGCATATTCTAGACGTAACACACTTAGGACTGTAAGTGACCAAATAGGGAATCCCTAGCATTCTATGGGTGGCAAATGACCCTATGTTTCTTATGGCGATCTCCACTTAATTCCCCCCACCCAAGAATCAATCTTGTGTGTGGGCAAGGTGGGAGGGAGATTATCCATGGAGGTAGATAACTATAGAAAGGGGGGCAGGGTGGGGGGTAAAGTTACCCACCCATCATAACTTCAAATTTAGACCTTCCTCACACACTTAAGATATATGAAAAAATTAAAAAAAAAACAAAATTCCATGAGTGACCTAAACTATCAAAGAACATGAAATAAAAAGGTGGTGTTATGTTCTAACTTGTTAATCATTCCAATAATTGCAATGTTCATGTTGACGAAAAATTTGACAAGGTAACAGTGTCTTATGGGAAACTCAGTTTATGAGGTACCTTTTGCACTAAACTGAGTGACCTCTAGATTTTTAGAGAACCCAAATTCTTCTATAATGGGGGTTTGGAAAGGGAAAAGGAACCATATATAATAAAATAAATTCTAACCTAAGGCGATGTGCCAAGACATAATAATGGGCACGATAAATCATAGATCTAAGGGTCTGATTGGTATTTGTAGTGTTCCAAAAGAGTGGAAACTAAAAATTATAGCACAAACAATTCATTCATTGACATAAAATAACATTGCATACATTCCTACTGCCAAGAAGAGTCATTAGACATGATCTAGACCAATAAACTTGCATTCAATATATATAGAAGTTCTCAAATGAAATGTCCAGACAATAAAAGCACAGTTTATAGTTTAATCAAATAGCATGAAGAATAGAAAGGTTGAACAATTGGCACAGTCTGAAAGTCTTTTTTAATAAAATAAAATAGTAAAAAAGGGCCTGGCATCTTTTCCTAAAACCAGTGTTCCTTCAAAATTTTGGACCCTTTTCTCACAACAAAGAAAAGTATATATAGCAGAAAAAACTCCCACCGCTTTGGAGAGCAGCAATAGAAAAGATTTCTCTATCCCCTGGAAATGATGTAGAAATTAGAATATTCCCCAAGCCGTTGCAACATAAAGGATTCAAAACCAAGCATCTAGTCAATCCAGGCATAGGTGCATCTTCTGCAAATGATAGCAGTGGTCCCGACAAGGCTAATCAGACAAGTGTCACACTCCTATGCAAATGATTATGACACGCAGTGGCCAATCGCAGCATTTGGTTCATCTGGTTGATCGCCCAAATACGAGATCCACCGACTAGGCACGTGGTAGCATTTCACTACCCATGTAAACCTTTATCTCTCACCACTGAAGACTTGTGCCAAGGCTACATGTGTTGAATGGGCAAAGAACTATCCAATAGTGGAGGAAACGATCATCGCCCAGGCACAAAAGAGACGCATGGTAGCATTTCACTTCCCACATTCGTTACTTCATCTCCACGCTGAAAGATTTACAAAGAGTAGACATGTAGCAAGAGTACACTACAGACAAAAATTGTGTGGCCCACCAAATTCTTGGGAGTGGGAGCTTTGTGGAACTCAAACAGAGCCCGATGAGGAAGCAAAAAAGAATGATAAACAATAGTGCGCAACTATGACATGTGGAAGGATAGCGAGGATTCCTGAGATGCAAAAGGAACATAAACCTTCGGGATGCGTAGAGAAAACACGTGGAGGGGAAAATTAAACTTTTGATAAAAGCCTAAGCTGATTCCCTGCGATGCATGGGCTGATACATAGAGGAAAATACACCCAAAGGGAGCTCATTAAATTCTTATTAACTTTTGGTGACTACTAGGGGTGTTTTGCTTGAGGAACGGAGAACCCAAAATCTCTCTGGTTTACAGACTAGAGCACCATTTCATTAGATAATGGAGTCAAAGATTGGAAAAAGCCACCTACAAAGGCAACCATTCATCCTCAAATGGCCTTATCCGCTTAGATCAATAGTTTCTTGATGAGGCAGTGCATTAGGTAAACCGGCCCCTGTTTCATAATGAAACAGTAGTTGTGCAAGCGGATGAATAACTCCCTCAATGTTAGTTGCAGTGGGAGGATGACTAAATTTTTTGAAAGCATCCATATCATTTCCCCTCTCTTCTATTATTTCTGCAACCTACTCAGTCATAGCAATAGAGCCATTTTCAAGGAATGGGGATGGTAAACCCATTTTGTTTAACTTGGAGAAATTCTCCCATATGTTATCCAGTGTCTTGCTTAGAGTAGCCACGGCTGCTTTAGTGTGTTGGAAGGTAGAGTGGCAATGGATAAACTTATTTTCCATCTGAGGAACATCTTGATTTTCAATTCCTGCCTTGGCGAGGTTTTCATTAGAGACCGAGTATAGCTCGGTGAGCAGATCTTTTGCTTCTAGAACCTTCTCCAAGATAAACCGTGGGAACTACTCAATCGTATCATGAGCCTCCTGGCTTAGCTTTGATTCCTTGGTGATGAATCAAAGGGTGGGCCGCAGTGCTAGGAAAAAAATTTTAATCTTTTTCCCAGTGAGAAATGTACAACTGCCTAACCAATGAAATAATGTTCAGTTGTGTAGGAGAAGAAAGGAGAGATCTTTCAAGAGAAACGATCTCTACGTATTTTGAGTTAATGGCCTCAGCCAACTCTACCCTTTTCTTTTTCTCAGACGCCAGTTGCTCTGCAGAGCTACTCATTTCTTTATTTCAATTCTCCTCGGCTCAGGAGTGATTTGCTAAGTGCATGTCCAGAGAGGACTTTGTCTCTTGGAGCTCTTCTTCTAATTGAGCCTTTAGGCCCTTAAATTCAACCTCTTTTTCTTATATTTTTTGCTCATATTGAGCTTGTTGGTGTTCCAAAGCTTCATTCCTCTGTGCCACTCCTTGACTATACTCAAGGAAAAGTCGCTCCAACTCTTCATTCTTTAGCTACAAATTCTGCTCTACTTCCTGATTCTTAGCATGTAGGTCTTTTACCATGGTAGAGTTGACAGTCTGAATCTTCGTAAGCTCACCCTAAAGTCTGTTCTTTTCATCCTCTACTGCAAGTGCCCTTATGCCATATGTGCAACATCTTCCTCCAGGGATTTTTTTTTCTCCAAAAAATAACTCTTTCCCTTACTGCTTTAAGCTGCTCATCCTTCTTCTTTAGCTGGTGGTCAGTTTTAAGAAAGTTAGAGGTGACCACCCATTGTGTTTCCTCCATAATCTCAACCTTATCCTGTGGTCGGGCCACCTCATGTCAAACCCTACCGCATATATTTCATAATCTTTTGGGTGCATCTCCCCCTGAGGCTTGGTTACTCTCAGGTACATGGTTGCAAACTTCAACTCTTGTCGAGTCTCATCATTAAGATTCTATATTTTTGGCTCAACAAAAGCATTGTCATCTTTTGCCTTGCGCTTTTGCATTCTACATGCATGTGCTTCCTTTCCACAATCAATCTGTGCCATAAATTTAGCTAGTGACAAAACTAGTCCACCTGTGAAAGGAGCACTAGAAGGTAGGGCATATGGATAGGTAACCCTGATAGGCATGAGCATTTGCTTTTTCTGGAGAGTGACAGTTTGTGGGGAGAAGTAGGGCACATTCCAAAGCTTGGTTTGAGGATGAACAGAAGGGCTAGCCACTTGCCACAACTCAATTGGTGAATCAGTGGGAGGACTCATAGGCTAGAATGGTGGAGTTCTCATTGTGGAGTCAGCCTGTTGTGATGGAAGAGGATCTACAAAAATAGTAGAAGAAGGGGTTCCCGTAGAGGGAATACCTTTGGAAAGTGAGGCAAGGAGAGCCTGAGCGGTAGCAGCTGGTGTAAGGGTTCATGGAGGAGTAAAGTTAGGTGGAGTCATCTATGAGAATTGGGTGAAACCCCCCGCATGTGTTGGACTAAAAGTGGGAAATAGAGGACCAGTACTCATGGCAGGGATTGTCACTGAGGTAGGGGCAAATACTAAGGAATGAGAAGCAAGGGAAGAATGAGTGAATTTTACCTATTGACCAGTCAATGGCTTCTCCTAAATCGTTAGCGACTCTTCCTTGGCCTCTGGCTCCTAACTACCATTTTGTGGGTGAGGTTTCCTGAGGTTTGGCAGTCATTTCTGTTTGCTTCTGTGATACCCTGGCTGCCTTAGCAGCCCAAGTGATCATATACGAAGCCCTTAATACATTAAAATGCA